>PVJO010004207.1:0-112557 GCA_004026905.1 Hystrix cristata
AATACATGGATTGTTTTTAATAAAATGAAGACTGGCAATAAAGGTATCCACTCAGTTCTAAATATTGGTTATAAGGTATAGCCACTGATACTCTTTCATGTTTAGAAACTCTGTTACTATTCAAGAAAATGTTTTTAACCATGCTAATAAACTTTTTTGGAGATGACTTTGGCATCATGTTTGAGTTACTTACTATAAGGCTTCCCTAGCATTTTTTATTGCTTTGGCTTCAGGAGCGCCCAAGTAGTAGCATTATGGGGAAGCTGTAGACAGCTTGGCTGCGTGGTGAAGGAAGGCCTCAGGCTGAGGGTGGGGTGAATCCAAATGGCAGTGAACACCAGGCCATCTTGATACCCCTAAACAGCCATCCATTCAGACGTAGTACTTCAGGGAGCACTGTTACTCCCCATTCAGTATTGTTTTGAGAAATGCCGTCTTACATACTGCATTCCTATTTTTCTGGATAATCTCAGGTTACTTGAAACATCCTGTTGTGTCTACTAACAGAATGCAAACTAAAAATGTTTTAGTACACTCATGGTGTGTTTATATTACATATCTTGCTGTTGGGTGGCTCTGAACGAACAGTAGTACATGCATGACTGTCCCACTGGGCGGCATGGGACAGTCCCATTGGATGGTCCTGATGGAGCAGTCATGGGTGTACCAGGGGTAGTTCAAGCTGGTGGGAATGTGTTGGTTCAACTTCTTCCTCTATACCTGGGTATCTCTTTCCCAAATCCTTAACTGTATTTGTTATTTGCCAAGAATATTGTTTGCTGAAGACCATGTCAGACATGTAGTCTAGGAACTGTGCCTCCAACCATAAACCCAGAAGTGTAGCAATAGAGGAACTCGTTAGCAAGACCAATAACCATTGTGGATATTCCAAAGAGTAAAGCACTTAACCCAGAATCTAAAATCTCAGTAATAACAGAGATGCCAATTTGAGATCAGGGATATTAACAGTATATTATTCTTACAGCTTTATTTCTTTTTTTCATCCAGGTGTTTCATTAAGTATTCTCATTTATATACTCAAAGAAGTCATCAAGTCAACACATTTACTGGAACACCTGGGTATAAAGGAGATTTAAAGCCTTGAGAAGAATTACTTTATTACTCATTAGAGAAAGCATTCCCACATCCTCACACCAATATCATCTGTTCTTGTGTAGTCATAATAAGGATTGGGTTATATGACTTATGCAAAATTATTACGGGTGTGTTCTAATGATTTTTTCCCCAGGAATCCAAATAAGTGTACATACTTGGCACCCTAGATTGTAAAAATAAGGAAATGAGTAAATTTAATATCATTCTTGTACAGTGGAGATTTGCTTCTTTATAAACTGTCTTTTTTTTTTTTAACACTTTCAAACAAGAAGGGTAGCAGTTCAAAGAGGCAGGTTGCCCCAAAATGTCTCACGAATTTTCAAGTTGAGCATTACACTGATGATTAAAAAACACACCTTATTCTTTAACCCCCCCCAGAAACAGAGAAAGCATAGATTTATGCATTTTAAAGACAAAAATAGTTTCTCAAAGTCTGAGGTTCTCTGAAGACCACCTTATTAAAACTGCCATTTTGTGGTGAAAATTAAAATCAGCAAATACACTCCGCTCTTGAAAGTCCTGGTGGTGTGTCAGCACGCCACTAGATGGCAGTGTTGCTTACTGAGTGTCAATGGCTTCCCCCTACAAAATGGAATCATGACTCCCCCATCCCCAAAGTACAATAAAGCTGCCTTCTTTTCTGCACCATTCCTGTGTAAATGTTTCATATTAAGTTAAGGCTGTGCTGGAGAAATTTAGAAGAACTCCATCTGTGGTCAAAGCCAGCTAACCAGCTGACCTCGAAGGTCCGTGGAGAAAGGAAATGCCAGCTGCACCTGTGATTTCTGGCTCCTGGCACCTGCATTCTAAACCCCTGGAGTGTTCAGACTGCTGATTTTAGAGAAAGGAGGGAAAGAAGATACAATGCCTGCAGTCTTTTCTCCCTTGAGCAGTTTAAACCATGCCTGTATTTTCTACCATCCTGTTTGAGCCATTGTCAGACTTTTTATAGTTGACTTCTAACAGAAAAAGAACTGGGTTGGGAAATCAAGTAAAACTCAGGTATTTCTGGTCATCTTTCTAAGTAAAGCTTTGTTTTCACTTAGTTCTGATTATAGTATTAGTAGCTTTGTAATGAAGGAAGATGTTTTCATCAATTGCTTCCATAATTTGGTTACTGATAGAGGTGTTCCATGATCTTTAAAAATTTTTTTTTTTATTTTTTGTTTTTTTGAGACAAGGTCCCACTCTACAGTTCAGGCTGACCTTGAACTCACTGTGTAGCCCAGGCTGGCCTCAAACTCACAGTGATCCTCCTGCTTCAGCCTCTCAAGTACTGGGATTATAGGTGTGTGCCACCACGCCTGGCTCCGTAATCTTTTCTGTAACAGTAGAGTCCCCAAATCATGGACTTGGGGCTGAGGTCTCAGTGGTAGGGTGCTTGGCTAGCATGCAAAAGGCCCCAGGGTTTGATCCCCAGCACCTTGGTGAAGTGGGATTCATCATGGGCTTCCAGTAGGTAGAGTGACCTGTCATGTTGGTGCAGTTACCTAAGGACTCCCAAATTTCATCTCATATATCCATATTATAGCTGGAAGACAGCACTGCGTCAGGGTGGCTTGGAATCCATGAAACACAAAATCAGGCTTATAATCAAACTGAAACAACCAGGATATTCACAAACTTGTAACCCACTTAGCAAAGATAGAAAACTGCGGAGGAAATTGGCATTGTATCCACACTAAGATATATTTACTACAATTTAAATGAAAAAATATATCCAGAAATAAAAGAACCGATAGTGCAATATAAATTTCAACAGTCTGCTGATTTGCAACTAGAGGATGATGAGACGATAGGTAAGTAGCAAAAATTGATTAAAAATAATTTTGCATATATTGTATCTACATAGCCATTTGTATTTTGCTACTTTATCGATTTTTCTGATATATGTTGTCTGTCTTGTATGTAGGAATTGAGTCAAACTTCAGTTGTATTTTTTAAACTACAGTATTTTGTTACATAAATTACCCATTTATTGTAGGCTGGGGATGTCTTGAACAGTAGAGCATCTGCTGGTCAGTTCCTTCAGTCTTTGGATGGCCGACTTGACGTGACCACAGAAGTGGTGTTGTGGATCCAGGCACCACCAGCCACTGTTTTCATCCAGGAATCACAGTGCCAGCCAGATCCCAGCGGCCCGTCTCTTCATCTTGGTCTTGCCACAGGAGCAGGTGTACTTTGCATGCCGATTGATTTCAATTTTCTTCATTATTTTCCGGAGGGGCCACCATAGTGTCATTGGGTAGGTTCTGATATTCCTCTGTTCTTCCCCTCCTTGAGCAAAGAATTGAACGAGCGGGGCAAAAAGTAGTTCTAAAGTTTTATTTAAAATTACAGAGAAAAGAAAAAGAAAGTTGAGCATAACAATAGATATAGCAAAATGTATACCAGGCCTAAAAGGCACGGTAGGGGTCACCATGAAAAGGTGTGATAGCCTTGGGGCTGGGTATGCATATACCATCTTCCCATGGGAGGGAGAAGGGAGAGCTGTCTCCCTGGTAGCAAAGTAGAAAGAGAGCTTGCTGCCACTGTCACTTCTATTTATAGAACGGAGTTCCCGTGGAAACTCGCGAGAACTCCCTACTGTCCACATGAGAGGGCCAGTGCCTGAAAATGGCACCCCAGGCTGATGTCAGGTCCAGGCCACTCCTCCAGATCATATTCCCTTGCCAGCCAGCTTTAGCCACGCCCTATTCCTACCTCAATAGCAGGTCCCATATTTACCAATAATGCCGACCTTCTTGGTGTGTTTGGCCATGTGAGCATGATGTAGGCCCAAGCCCAGAGCGCTAAACTTCAGCATTTTAAAGTAAACTTATTTTAGAATAATTTTAGATTTATGGAAATTAGAGAGCTTCTGTATTCTCTTTAACTAGTTTTCTTTAGTGTTACCATTTTATATAACTGTGTTATTTCTCTTGAAATTAAAAATTAACATTGGTGCATTATTATTAAACTCCAGGCTACTGTATTTGGATATTAACAGTTTTCCACTTATGACTCGTTTTAGAATCCAATTCAGGATACCATAGTCAACTTAGTTCTACTTTTTAAATTATTAATGTTCATTGAAGTAGAGTGCCATCCAACATTCATCTCTAGAACGCTCTCATTTTGCAAAACTGAAACTACATATTAACAACTCTCTATTCTTCCTGCCCTTAGGTCCTAGCAACCACCATTCTACTCTCTGTGACTACTCTAGGAAACTTGAATAAGTGGAGTCATACAATGTTGACCTTTTTGTGAGTGGCTGATTTCATTTAGCATAAAGTTCATCCATGTGTGAATTTCCTTTCTTTTTTTTTTCCTTCCTTTTTAAGGCTGAATAATATTATATTATATAGACACCACATTTTGTTTATCCATTTGTCTGATAGATGCTTGGATTGCTTCCAAGTTTCAACTATTGTAAATATTGCTACAGTGAACATGAGTGTACAAATATTTCTTCAAGACCCTGCTGTCACTTCTTTTGGGTTGATACCCAAAAGTGGAACTGCTAGATCTTGTGGTAGTTCCATTTTTTTGAGAAACCACCATGCTGCTTTCTATGATGACTGTACCATTTTACATCCTCACCAACAGCGCACAAGAGTTCCAGTTTCTCAACATCTTTGCCAACATTTGTTTTTTTGTTTTTAAAATAGTAGTCATCCTAATGGGGGTGAGGTGTTATCTTGTGGTTTTGGTTTGTGTTTCCCTCATGCATAGTGTGTCATTTGTTTTTGTAGTACAACTTATACGGTATTTGGCTTCATTTACTAGTAAAGTGTTCTTTGTAGCTTGCTATCTATATTGGTATCACTGAAGCGGAATCAGTATTCACTGATAACAAAATGCTTTTGCGATATGAAATTTTATACTCTCGAGAACTGGGAGAATATTATTACATAAGTAGAATTTAAGATTCCCTCTGGATTTTAGAGTCAGTGTACTGTATTCACAGGAATAAAATAATATGTTTTCATTACAAAGTCACTTAAATGTACTTTCAATACATGCCAAATGAAAAGTAGAGCTTTTTCTCCAAATAAATGACCATATAAAATTGGGGCATCTTATATAGCTGTGCTTCATAAGCCCTGGAAAATATTTAAGAATGGATACCTTTCTTTTTTAAATTTGAGACTGGGTCTTACCACATTCCCTAGGCTGGCCTTGAACTCATGATCCTCCTGTTTCAGCCTTCTCCTGAGTAGCTGGGGTTATAACCACGTGGCACTATGCCTGATATCAAATCTTGTTTTCTTATATCCTATTCAGGATTCAACACAGAACACTGATTTGTTTATTGAGACACAGGGTCTTCCTATGTTGCTTAGGCTGGTCTCAAACTCCTGGATTCACATGATCTTCCCACTTTAGCCTCCCCAGTACCAGTGACTACAGGAGTGCCCCACTGCACCTGGCCAGAATATTGAGTTTAAATGTCTTTAGACCCTCAATAAGTTTTCAAATGGCAGAGTTGAAGTAGCCAAGGTTACAGTGGGTGTCCTCTTTATGCTCAGCAGAACAAAACAGGTTTCCCAGCATTTGACTTTTCTACCTTCATTTTATTATTTGTAAGATGGATATCACTGATCATAAAGCCTTGCTGGTTCTTGTATTGCAAAACATGCTCATTGTAGAAAAAGTAGAAAATACAGACAACCAAAAGAAGAAAATGAAAACAGACTTTACCAATCCTATGACTCAGTACCACTGTTGACATTTTTGTATAATGCCCTTCCAGATTTTCAATGCATTTATACATACACATACATTTATAAAATTTTAAACATGAAAATATATAAAAAAGATATTTTTGTTTTTGTAAGATGAATTATGTAAGACTCACTGTTACCCTATATTCAAAATCAGAATTTGACAAAAGATGGAAGACATTTCCCATCATTTCAGGTTTGAAAGGGTATTTCTGAGGCTGCTAGATACTAGTGTTATATAAGTAACTATCAGATGGGTGACAGAACACTATGGTTGGTAATTTCTGAAGAGAATGTTTAATTTTGCTACTGATAAAGTAATATCAGCATCAGGCATTTGAATAAGTATGGTAAAATATTATAGGGTTGAGGTGTTTCATTAAATGAGAAAGATTGAAAGAAACCTGTAGGGTCCACAATTATATTTTCATTAGCTAAGGTGCAAAAACAGTCATGCAAAATCTCACCATGCAAATTTATTATTTTAATGCATTTCCTCCCCATTTTATTTTTTAATTGTAAGTATTTTTAATTTGTATTTTTCAGTTAAAAAGGCCAAAAAATTTATTTAATTTTTAGGGAAATACAAGATGCACATAAACATAAATAAAATACAAAGCAAAACAACCCAAATCTTGGTCTAGAAGCATGCCAAGATCCTTCCCATTTTAATAAAAGCTCATACACATATATTAATATTAGTCTTTTTTGGTTTTGGATATAAAAATCATTTCCTTGTGTTTCTATTATATGGTCTTTGTCAAACGACTTTTCTTTCAGGGGAGGGATACTAGGACCAGGACCTCACACATACTAAGCACACATCCTACACTCCCAGATTTAAATGATCATTTAATGATTTAAACAATCATTTTAATGGTTGATGCACCAGTTTATTTAACAATTTCCTTGGTCAACACTTAAGGTGGATCTTTTCCTTAGATGTGTGTGTATAAGGGGTGATCCAAAAATAAGAACAACTTAAAAATGTATTCTGGCAAAAGACAAATTGCCATTGATCCCTCTCAAAATGAATCCCCTTGCTTGGGACACTGGTATTCCATTTGTTATCGCCACTTTCTTAACCAGTACTGGAAGCCCTCTTTCACGTGTGTCTTTACAAAGTGTGATATAAATTATGGTGAATGCTGCTTCCAAGTGCCATCCAACAGAAAGGCAGACTTATAAAAACGTTGTGGTGTGTCCTTTCCACCTTATTCACCAGATCAGGCATTGTGCAACTTCTGGCTTTTCTCAAAATCAAAATGACCATGGAAAGGAAATGTTTTCACTTGGTTCAGGGCCCTGAGGCAGCTATAATAGTGCGACTAAAGACACAAAAGAGGACTTCTAGAGCTGGTAAGAATGATGGGATAAAAAATAAAATTAAAAAAAAAGAATGATGGGATAAATGTGTTCGAGGCAAGGGGGAGTATCTTGAAGGGGATTAATGGCAATGTGTCTTTTCCTATAATAAACTAAAAAAATTTGGGGGCAGGGGCTTTAGCTCAGTGGTTAGAATGCCTGCCTAGCAAGCACAAGGCCATGAATTTGATCCCTGGCAAAGAAAAAAAAAATTAAACATACAGAGTATTTGTCAATCACACCTTGTATACACATCTTTTACAGGTCTTATCAGTTCCAAGCATTAAAAAAGAAAAGAAAGATAATACTGACCCTTCCTCACCTGGCTTCAGCAATGATCAATAGAGCTGATCTTGTTATCCATATTCCCAGGGTTCCCTGACCCCCACTATTTCCTAACACGTCCATGATTTCATATCATTCATTTCAGTTTCATAAGTATCTGTAAAGGATAAGGGACTCTTAGAGCCTCATTATTAACCACACCTTAAAAAAAAAAAAAACCTAACCATTAACTATTCAGTGACTACATTGCTCCAGTAGACTTGCAATTCTTTAATGGTTTGTTTGAATCCGGATCCACCCCCCACCCCCCACCCCCCCGCGCCAATTAGAATTGGTTGATCCGTCTTTGGCACCCCTAAGGCTCCTCTGTCCTGAAGAGCAGCGCAGGACAGCGCACAGGTCTCAGTTCTGCACGCATCACAGGAAGCCCCCGGCAGCGACTCCCGAGTTCTCCCTTGAGGGGTGCAGGGAGGAGGCTGCAGAACGGCGTGCTGACTGGGGGACCCCCTGGAGGGTCCCGCGGCCCCGCCCAGTGCCGCCCGTCCGGGACTCAGCGCTTCTCGGAGCCCAGCACCACAGGTGAGGCGGGCGGAGGGAGGACCGCTCTGGGGACCACGAGTGGCGAGGCTCCGGGTGCTGGGGTCGCGGGCTGGGATCCGGCCGCTGGTTCTCCCAGGGAAGAGCACAGATGTGCAGGGGGTAGAGGGTGGACAAAGTCACCAGGAGGGCAGCCAAAGTGCGATAGGGAGGCTTTCCGGGCTCCACGGGGCGGAGTGGTGGTGGGTGGAACTTTGAGGAAAGGGCTCCGAAGCAACTTACTAAGACTATGTAACAACAGCAATGACAACTTGCAATCACAGCTACAGAGAAAAAAGCAATAATACCTACAATTCACTGAATTTTTCTATGTGCCGGTGCTGGCTTAGTTCTCGAGGTATTTTACGTGGAAGGAAGGTAACAATGCTATCTTACGGATCGTATGAAGAGGACATGGGAAAAATGCAGGAAAAACAAGCAGCACGAATTGTGCGTGCATTGGATAAATTTATAAACTTGGAGAGTGTTTATACAGTCTTCGTGAAGGCAGTAGGAGATAGGAGTGCCATCTGCACTTTACAGAGAAAGAAATGCAAGCCCAGAGAACTTAAGGAATTTGCCCAGCAGCAGATAGCTACTAAAGGGTGGTCCACATTAAACTGCTGCTCCCATTCCTGGGGTGGCGCTGGCTACCTGGAGCTTTAAAAGGTTCAGGGCTGCCTGAGGTCGGAGGCTGGAGAATGAAGCTAGTACATACTTAGACTCATTTAGCTCTGAGTTTACCACCGTGTTGTAGCTGTGTGACCTTGGGCCGGTCACTGGACCATCTGTGAAACAGGGATAATGGTAATATTTGTTGTAACAACTCTTCCAAAATTGAGCAAAACAATGCATGCCGAGGAGCATGTCCTTAGTTCTGTCTCAGTCAGTGATGGCTGGGATTATGAATACTAGGGAGTCCAGGAACTCTGCTTTGGAACTCATGTCTGCGGTTTGCTTGCTGTGTGACCTTTTCATGTCCACTGAACTCGTCTGTGGAATGAAGCAAAGTAAACCTGAAAGGCTGATGGAAAGAATAAATGACAGGGAGAGCTCTGTGTGACGCACAGTCAGACCTGCTTCTTGCTCTCTCCTTCCTCTTGTCATTGAATCCAGAGCCTTCTACTTGGTGTCCTGAGGCTGACAGAGGGAAGGAAGAACTGTGCCTAGAATCTCACTGCTAATGGCAGAGCTGGAACATGAGTTCAGGCCTCCATATCTCTGGTCCTGGAAGCCACCATTCCCTTAACATCTGCAACCCTGGGCTGGGTGTTTCCAGCACTAAGCATTTGAAATCCAATCCAAATTCAGCTAAATCAAGCTGGTATCCTGCAAGCCAGACACGTTGCCTATTTTGCATTAATAGTCATAAAATAGTACCTTTTGTTTTTGGTGGAAACTCTTCCAGTTAATGTCCCTATGTTCGTACTTGTGAGTTCATGATACAGGCTTTCGGCGGAGCTTCTCTGCAGGCAGAGAAAACCCTTAAAACTGTTCATTATTGGTTTGTGTCTGGGGTGGGATGTTGCAGCCTCCCAGCATCTTTGCAAGTTTCGTAGAAGAAATGGCTGATCTGTGAGCTGGTCAGCTTGTCCTGATTTACCTGTGACTTTCTGGTTTTAAAACTGACAGTTCCTGGGGCTGGGGATTTAGCTCAGTGATTAGAGTGCTTGCCTTGCAAGCACAAGGGCCTGAGTTCGATCCCCAGCACCACAAAAAACAAAACAAAACAAAACTGACAGTTCCCTGTCCTGGGAAACCCTTCATCCTGGGAAGCCCCCAGTCCCAGGTAGCAGGGACAATTGATCACCCTATTCATCCACACACTTATTGTGTACATTTCAAGTCTGTGGCTATTATTGCTGTTTTCATTTTAGGTTCCATCCAAGGAATCCTTGCTTGTCTCATTTCCATGGGGGAGAGGGGCACTTTTGGTGGGTAAGGGATAGTAGGGCTGTGGAGAAAGCTATCTACCTCAAAATCGCCATTGCTCTGCACAGTCCTTTCAGTCCTTTTGGCCTGTCTCCTAAAAGAGAGTGACCCAAAGAGCTTTTAATCAAAACCAGATCCCAAACTGGTGATGGGCTGGAGTTTCGCTGGAACAAGGACATAATGTGCAGCAGAAAGCTGGGTGTTTGTTTCAGTAACTGTAAACCTGTTGTAGAGTTAGTAGGGAGATTGTAGCAACACACAAGAAGCCTCGTTGTGTGGGAAACTGGAGGATTGTGAATGAGGCCAGTGCCCCAGGGCACCTGGCCAAAAGAAAGGGAGAATAAAAGGCCAGAGGTTCCCCAAAGCCAAAAAGACCCAAACCCAGGAAGTTATTTTTAATGTGGAACACAGCAGCTTCAAAGTTCATGGGTTTAGGGTACAAAATGGTCTACAAAGTGCTTTGGGATCTGGTTCACTCCAAGCCTGAATGTACTAGCTTTTGATGTTTGGAGGTTTCAAAAATTTCATAGTCTGTTTTTGCCCTGGGTAGTAAAATGAGTATAACTGTTTCCATACTGGCTGTGGAGCTTCCCTTGGGGGGAAAAGAATCCATTTACCTAGCAAGTTAGGCAATATCAAGGAAATGTCTACTAGAGAATGGTGGGATGCCATAAAATAATTTCAAGAGACTGTAGGTGTGCATTATGGGGTTTCCTTTAATGCCCAGAGTTTCTGTTAATACTGAAAGAGGGCGCAATCGCTTATTGGGGTGGTCTGCCTGGGAGTCAGCTGGAGCAGAGCCCAGTTCTGTGCTCCTCCTCCTAAGCCCCTTCTGTGCTTTTCTTCTTCCTCCACCTGACCTCAGGACACTGCACTGGCTTGTTCCCCGCCCCCCACAACCCTCTGGTCGCTCCTCTCAGTTCCCTTCCATACTTCCTCCTCACCTGCACAATTACTTTTGTTAAAAACACAGTGTTTGTTGGTTTGCTTTTCCTTTTAAAAACTGTTATGCAGAAATTTTCAGGGATGGGGTGGGGATGTAGCTCAATAGTATAGCACTTACCTAGCCTGTGAGAAGCCCTGGGCTCCATCCCCAGCATGAAACACACACACACACACACACACACACACACACACACACACACACACAGAAAGAAAAAACAAAGAAAATTTGAGCCAAATACAAAGAGGATGCAAGCATGCATCGCTTAATGGCAGGGACTAGTCTGGGAAGTGCATGGTCACATGGTCTCATCATTATACAAACATCATAGTATGTACTTACCCAAACCTACTGCAGGTAAACCCCTTGGTGTGGCCTTTTGCAATAGAGTGATGTGGTAAATACAAGATGTGTGAGCCTAGGGTAACATAGCACATGTTTTACAGTACAGTTTTTTAAATTTTTAAATGTTTTTCATGTTTTCATATGTATTGTAATGGTACATTTTAAATATACACAATGAGAACATTCATCATAGGAAATTTGTACCTGTACATGACATATCTTGTTGCTTCTTTTTTTCCATTCCCTTCCCCTCCCTTCAACCCCTCCTTCCCCCTTATTTACAAAAACCTTGTTTCCATTTTTTCCTTCTATTCTTGTTTTTCTTGTCCCTCCATTCCTTTCCCCCTCCCCTTCTGCTGTTCCTCTTTTCATCTGAACAATTCCTTCCTTTTCCCAATATAATACATTTTAGTCCTTCTTTGCACTTTCAGTTTCTCACACTAGAGAAACATTGTGGTATTTAAGCATGTAGGTCTGATTTATTTCACTTAAGAGTATGGTATTGAGATGCATCCATTTACCTAGAAATGTCTCGAGCTTATCATTCTTCATAGCAGAGTAGTACTCCATTATATAAAGAAACCACATCTTCCTTATCCATTCATTGGTTGATGGGCATTTGGGCTGTTTCCAAAATTTAGCTATAAGCAAACTATGTCACTATAAACATGGGTGTGGTATGATGCTTTTAATTCTTTTGGGAAGATACCAAGAAGGGGAATACCTGGGTCAAATGGAACCTCTAGTCCTAGTTTTTTTAAAATTTTATTTTAATGGTACATTTTAGATGTACATAGTGATAACATTCATCATAAGGGATTTGTACCTATACGTGATGTATCCTGCTGCTTCTTTTTTCCCATTTCCCTCCCCTCCCTTTGACCACTCCTCCCTCCTTATTTACAAAAGCTTTGTTTCCATTTTTTCCTTCTATTCCTTATTTCTCTTGTCCCTCTGTTCCCTCCTCCTTCCTCTCCTTTGTTCTTCCCATTTGAACACTTTCTTCCCTTTCCCAATATAATACATTTTAGTCTTTATTTACACTTTCAGTTTCTCACACTAGAGAAACAAGTGGTCTTTAAACATGTGTGTCTGATTAGTCCTAGTTTTTTGAGGAATTGCCACACTTACAGTAAATTTTTTTCAAAAGTTGAATGAGTACACTCTAATGATAAAACATATAGGATAGTGAATACATAAACTAGCAACATAGTCCTTTATTATCAGGTATTATGTACTGTACATAAGAGTTAAGTTAGGCAAAGAGGGAAGGGAAGAGCCTTCTGAGAGGACCCTGATCTAGGAGAAGTGTCACCCGGGCGGGATGCCCTAAGCAGGAGCCTGGGGTGTGAGGGGTGAGGGGTGTGAGGGGTGAAGGCTATGGGTTTGATAAGGCCACTGAAAAAGTTTTGGAATTTATTCTGAGGTTAATAGACATGATGGTGGCATGAATAGGTTTGAAATTTGAAAAAATTCATCTGCCTTATTTGCTTATTTAAAAAACCTGCATGTAGCGCGTCCTTTGAGCAAAGGCCATTCTAAATGACTTATTTTTATTAACTCATTTTCTCCTCATGTGACAGAATAATGTGGGTACCATTCTTAACCTCATTTTACCCATGTGGAAGGTGAAGTCCAGAGAAGTCAGGAAACTCGCCCAATATCACACAGCTAGTAAGTGGCCAAGATGGGATTGACACCAGGTGGTTTGGCTCCATAACTCATGCTTTTTCCTTTCTCTGGGGTAACAACTTTTGTGAGGTATAATTTACATAATATAAAATAAACCTATTTGAAGTGAATAGTTCAATGAGATTTGATAAATGTAGGCATCTGTGTACTACTACCACAATCAGGATACAGAATTTCTACCAACCCCAAAATTGTCCTTGTTTCCTTTTGCAATAAACTCTCACTGTGCCCTAGATGTGCCCCAGGTGACTTCTGATTTGTTTTCCCTCACTGTAGATTATTTTGCCTATCTTAGGAGTTTCATGAAAATGAAATTATGCAGTATGTTCTCTTTCGTGACTGGCTTCTTTTGCTCTGGATAATGTTTTTGATGTTCGTCCATGTTGTTGTAGGACCAGTAGTTTATTCCTTTTTTTGCGCATGTGATATGCTCTTTTTTCCTTTAGGTGCTTAAGATTTTTTAAAAAACTTTGAAATAATTACAAATTTCTAAGTAAGATGGAAAATATAGACAAAGAGGTTCTGTGTACTCTTCACCTCGTTTCCCTCAGTGGTTATGTCTTGCATAGCTCTAGTACAATATCAAATCTGGGAAGCTGACGTGGCCCCTCTTCTCTGAGGACTGTCCTGGAGGCCCAGTGTGTTCGGAGAAGTTTTCTTCTAGCTGTGGGAACTGTGGGAACTATTCTTAGTCCTGGGCGATTTCCAAGGGTCGTTCTGCCTATTGCTGTCTTTATCTCTAGTCTCAGGTGGTTTCTTACATCACCCCTGCAGCCAGTGGCTCAAGGGACCCTTCTTCAGATCTCAACTCCTTTCTCTCTGAGTACTCCTGCCTTGACTTCCCTGAACTCCCTCTCTGCTTCCTCAACTCAGTGAGACTGCCAGGCTCTGCCTGCGTTCCCTCCTTGTGCTGTGGCCTGGCCACTCTGGGCAGGGGAGCAACAACAGGGCTCAACTTGTTTGTTTCTGTTCTCTGCAAGATCTCAGCCTTGTGCTACCTGTTGTCTGTTGTCTGGAAACCTTCGTATCTTATGTTTTGCTTGGTTTCCTATTTGTCGAAGGCAGGAGGGTTTACCGACTGCCAACTACTCCATCATGGCTAGACTCAGAATTCTAATATTTGTTGATGAATAGTGTTGCATTGAATGAATATACCATATTTAACCTTTTATGTCTTTGGATATCTGAGTTGTTTGGCTATTATGAATGAAGCCAAACAAACTTTGTATGGACATGTTTTCATTTCTCTTGGGTAAATATCTAGGATTGGATTTTTCATCATAATTATATATTTAATTTAATTCAATAAGACACTACCAAACAGTTCTCCAAAGCAACTGTATCAACACCATAGAATTTCTGTGGTACCACATCATTGCCAGCATTTGGTATCGTCATCTTAATTTTAGGTATTCTAGTGAGTTTTTAGTGGTCTTGTTGTGGTTTAATTTGCATGTTCTTGTTAACTACCTTGCTGTGATAATCTTTTGTGTGTTTATTAGACAATTATGTACTTATTTTAAGGAAGTTAACTCAATATATTTTCCTCCATTGTCTTGTTTTTCTTCTTCTTTTTTTTTTTTGTGCCTGGGATCGAACTCAGGGCCTTGTGCTTGCAAGGCAAGCATCTAACCACTGAGCTAAATCCCCAGCCTTGTTTTTCTTCTTAATTATAAGAGTTCTTTTTGTATTCTGGATACAGATCTCATAGGCAATATAACAGTGTCTGTCTTGTAACTGCTCCTCTTTGCTGGAATCAGTGGTTTGGGGAGGGCCATCGTAATCACCAAGGAGAGAGACGAATGTGTTTTAGGTTAGGATGGGGGATTGAATGGAGCAAAATAGCTGGAGTTTTAAAATTATTTAAAAAAATTCTTCAAGGCACTCTGGGTCTCCATGTTCCCTTTGGTCATTTGAATATTCTTAAACATTGTAACAAAATAAACCTGAGCCCCTTCTATGCTTGACTTAACTGCAGGAGGATGTCTTGGGAACCTGTGACGTACTCCCTTGTCCTGGTCCTTTTTCTGACCCACGGAGTGGCAGGTCAGAAAGCTTCCGCTTCCAGGCAGGGTAAGTCCTGAGGGAGGAATCTACGATTTCCATGCATCTTAGGGAATGTAGTGGGATAGATCAATTTAGGCCTTCAAGAATTTGGGAGTGTATGCATATGTGCATTTGTGAGTGTGTGTGGGATGGTGGTGAGAGGTGAGTGGATGTGTAGGATTTTCAGGGTTATTCTGAAAGAGTTTTCAAACCAATTGTCTTGCACTGGACACAGGGAAAATTAAAATTCACTAAATGTTTCTTTTGTGAGAAACTTTTTGGGGACTCTTCTCCTCATCCATAGTCTTATTTTTGAAGGTCACACAATTCAATTCTAGTTATACATTCAATGGCTTTCTTACAGATTTACATCCATTGTTGCAAAAAATGGCGGTGAGTGTGCCTTTTACTTTTAATCAAAATCCCCTCCATTGAAACTGTTAACTTCTGAATGTTATACTTGATGTTATCTCTTTGCCTTTTAGGAAGAAATAATAGAGGGAAGCTATCTGAATGGTAATGTACCCACTCTGTCCCCAGTTGCATCTTTTACGAATTTCAAACAGAATGTGGGTATGATCTCTCTGGAATGATTCCTTTAAAGTTGTCTTTTCATTTTATTCCCATTGTAGCATTACTGGATCTCATACAATTTCAAAGGTAACCTGCCCTAGAGGGGAGGGGAAGGGAGGGATAGATTTTGAATAATAATTCCTAAAGGAAGTCTCTTAATTGTAAGAAGTAATACCTGCTCATTACAAAAAATGTTTAAAAATGTCAACTATACCCAAGTGTTGTAAAGTTGACACACTTGTTCAGGAAATACTTATTTTTCCTCTGCTGGAGCATAAAAGCCAAAATTTATGTAATGCTTATGATGTAGCAGACCCTATTCCCAGTGCTCGGTGCACAGAAACATGTATAATCCACACAAAGCGGCCTGTGAGGTAGGTGTGGTTGTTGTCACGTTGAGCAGAATAGTGGAGGTAAGGCTCAGGGAGGTTGAATGGAGGCCACACAGCTGGCAAGTGGTGAAGCTGGGAGGGGACTTCACCCAGAACTTGGCTCCAGGGCCTATTAATACCTTGCAGTCTCTTGCTGTGTGCTGCCCACAGGTCTGTGCTAGGTACTGGGATATGAATCAGGGAGCCAGGCAGTGTTGTAGGAAGGCCGATATTAACAAAAAATTCTAATAGGTGAGTAATAATGAAGAAGAAATGGAGCCTTGGAATTGCATGAGAGGGACCTCCCAATTATGTTAACGTGGAAGCTTCCCCATAAATGTTCCTCTTCCTAACATAGCTCTACTTGGTAGTTTTGGTTGTATTTTCTCAGTCTAAATTATTTATTTATCCATTAAATCACTCATCTTTTTATAACAAACACAGGATTATTTGTAGGTCTGGGGGTGTAGTTTGGTGATAGGGTGTGTGATTAGCACGCACAAGGCTTTAGGCTCTAGTCCCAGCACCAAAACAATGACAACAGCAGCAACAACAATGACAAAGATTATTTGTGAGCATTTATTACATATTGGGCACCATATTTAAGTCCGTTCCATCCACTTTTGAATCCGCACAGTTGTTCGCCATATTTCATAGAAAGGGCAACTAAAGCACATCACATCCAGCAAATTGCCTAAGTCCACTCAACTAAGAGTTAGAGCCAGGATTCAAATCCAAGTTTGGCGCCCACTCTCAACTGTGCTCTTGCAAGCTCTTGGGGTATCTCAGTTTCCGCTTTTTACATTCATAAAGGGAGGACTATATTTACAATTCAATCTGTTCAACCAGAATCAGTCCATGTGGATTGTCATGGGAATTAGAATATTGCACACAGCTCAGAAATTGATCATTATTTTGAGACAATGGGATCTAGGCACATTCTTGAACTGGAAATCCCCCCAATGACTGTGCTAATTTAATGCACCTCCTACTTCCAAGTACAAAGTTCCTAGCGTTCCAGGCCATTTCCATCATCCTCTCAGATCTGCTGTCTCTGGGCCACACAGCTAGTGCAGGGCTGCTTGTAGGTGAAGCTGTCATTGTAACTTTTTCCCATCTGTCTTTGACTGAAGTGCCCATGGGTGGACGGCTGATCTGTCCCACCAAGTCCTGGACTACCTGAATTCCCGGAATGTTGCCTTCACCCTCCCCAGCCTGCAGGTGTGTATCAGAGACCCATCTGCACGTTCTACTCTCAAGGCCTATGGATTACAAACCCAGAGGTCAGGAAAGTGGAAGACGTGGGCCAGATGTGGGCCAGGTGTAGAGAGAGCCTTAACTTCCACAAAGAAGAGTGTTCTGTCCAATTTTTCTTGAAGCATGATACAAGGTCTTTTGTCTCTCACTTTCTCACTTTTAATGGAGACATGGTATATTAGGGTGTAGACTAAGGTGCTATAACCCAGAGACCCCGGGTCAAACAGTTTAGTTTATTTCTTTCTCATATAACCATCCAGAGCTAAGTGGGAGACCTAGAAAGGAGAGGCAGTTGTCTTTTAAAAGGCCACGCAGAAGCCCGAATCCATTTTGTCTTTCTGCTCTGTCATCCTGTAGGAAGTTGTTACCCTTATAGTGGAAACAACACATCTGCCCTCCAACCCAGAGGAGGGGGGTGGGAAAAGGAAGTGAAGCATGCGCTTCTTTTCATTTAAGAATGTAACTCGCAAGTTACACAATTCCTTCTGCTCACATTGCATTGACTCACATCCCATAGTCACATCTTACTGTGAAGAACTCATACACCCAACTGAAACTTGAGGGATTCTACAGATAAAAAAGAACAAGGGAGTGTAGTTGTCAGTTTTTTGTTACTATAACAAAATATCTGGTACTGAGTACTTTATAGAGAAAAGAGGTTTATTTAACTTACAGTTTCAGAGGCTGAAAGTCCAAACAGTATATTGGTGAGAAGTCTTTTATATCCCTGAGTGCTCCCTTGGCTATGTGATCTCATGGTGGTGACCTCACAGTGGTGGATATGTACGTGAGAAGGAGAGATCACATGGCAAGACAGGAAGCCAGAATGCAATTCAGAGGTCAAATTTACACTTTTCTAACAAACCTCTTATGAAAACTAATCATAAGAACTACATCAATTCCTTCTGAGGGCAGTGATCCAATGACCTCCCACTAGGCTATACCTCTTAAATATTTCATCACCTCTTACCACTGCCACATGCAAGACCACCCTTCCGACACATGAACCTTTGGGAGACAGACCACAGCCAAACCACAGCAGGGGGGAGTGGATATTTATGTGTAATTATCAGTCTATCAATCATGGGCCCAAGAAATATTCTTCTTCTCCTTTAACTTTACTATAAATTAAACAACAAGCACGATAATGTTGATACATAGCAGTGGATATCACCTTGAGGGGCACAGTGAGGGCTGTGGTGAGGGACAGCTCGGCATAGCTGTTAGCACAGTGTGGCATGTTGTGTCTTCACCTTTATGCTGCAAATAGCACACACAGTTGAAGAAACAGTATTTAAAAACTATTATCTGGTTTAGCAAAGAAGGTGTTCACATGAATGACCAATAAATAAATTCCTAGTATGTCTTTGTTGTTTCCATTTTTACTTATATTTTGACAAAAACAAAAATATCAATCAACATTCATGTTGTAACTATACCCAGAGAACTGATTGTTTATCATTTACTTGCCCACTAGCTGGAGTTCTGACATGCCATCTGTTTTTATCAGTCACAGCAACCTAAAGAAAATTAACACTTGCCCCTTTCTCTCTGGCAGTAATGTGTCTCATGAGATATATCTGTTTTAACATAACTGGTAGATATATGTGTCAGCTTTCCATTGCTGTGACAAAATACCTAAGAAAATCAACTAAAAGAAAGAAAGCTTTATTTTGGCTCATTGTGTCAGAGGTTTTAGTCCATTGTCAGCTGGTTCTATTGCTTTTAGGCCTGTGGTGAAGCAGAAACATCATGGCAGAAAGGTAAGAGAGAGAGAATGATGAGAGCCAGAGTAAAGAAATACCTTTCAAAGGCATACCCCTAGTGACCCCTAGTAAGCCATATTATCCACTGATGAAGTTAGAGCCCCATGATCCATTCACCTTCCAAAAGCCCCATCCCTGAATAGGTAAGTCCTTTGAGGACATTTTTTTGTTTTTGAGGATAGTTTTGATCCAAACCATAACAGTATACTACTTCTCTTCCTATGTATATGTACTCATCTATTCATTTGAAATCTACATACTTAGCATCTACTTTCTATCAGCCACAGTTCTTGACGCTGGGAACTCAGTGGAGAACAAAACAGTCATGTTACTTCTCACATGGGACCTTTATTCTAGGGGAAGAAACATTAAGTAAATCATTATTCTACTCAATCAGAGTAGAGAAGAATGGCTGTCATTATTGTTGAGTGTTTATTGTGTGCTAGGCACTGTTAAAAACACTTTATACCATTAAACCGCACAATGACCTTACATGGTAAGTCTTACCATGGTCTCTATTTTTCAAGTGAGAACAATGAAGCGCAGAGGTAATGTGGCTGACCTGACAACTAAATATAAAGGATGTCCAGTTAAATTAGAATTTTAGATAAAAAACGAATACATTTTTTATTTTAAGTATAGCTCATGCAACTTTTGGGACATACTTATACTAAAATATGATTTGATATTTATGTGAAATTCAGACTTAACTAAGCATCTTGTATTTATTTCCTAATTAAGTGGCTTACCCAAAGCCACACAGCTAGGAAGTGTCCAGGTGGAGATTTCCGTGTATTGTTTGGCTTTAGAGTCCACTTCTTCCCTACAAATACTGTCTTCCTATAGCACTTTGCTTAAGGGAGATTTAGAAAAGAATTCCCCAGACAACAGAGGAAATCTTTCTTAGAAGATGTTGGTGGCCTCTTTCCTTGCCCTGGAGGCAACACCATAGACAGTTTGTTCATTCTGTATGAATTTTGCTCCTGGGCTGATAGCTTGGGTTAGAACAGCAGCACATCTGGGGATGCTCAACCTCTTGGGCAGAGGCCAAGCTCAGTCACCTGTGGGGACATCAGGCCGGCGGCTGGGACTGTGGCAGGCAAAGGAGCTGCCTATGGCCCGTTGGTGGTCATCAGAAAGGTGCTGCACGTCTAGTGTCACCCAATCTTTGCATTTTCCTATTGAAGTTGGAAATCTGGATTTTGGGAAGAATTCACTGACCTTTAAATGTCTGCAGCTATTTCAAAAATTTGGAACTGGCCAAACCAAACCCATCTGCAGGCCGCCAGCTCATGGACTCTGCAGGGAATTAGAGGGAGATGGGCCAGGCTGCTGGCCATGGTGCTCAGCAAGTGCTCTGGTCCTTCAGTCCTCTCTGACTCTCCTGTCGTCCCATATCCAGGCAGCCATGGAAAATCACCTGCGGCAGCGACTGTACCAGCCCCAGAAGCTACTGGTGGACCTGAGGAAAACCGATGCTCAGCAATTCCACACTGCCATGAAATGCCTCTTAGAAGACAAGCAGGAGCCCTTGGTGAGGAGTGCTGGGCATCTAGGAGTAGGGCTAATTGGTCCTTGTTGAACTGAATCAAACTGAGCTGACCTGGTCCTTGGCCTTTTATTTCTATCTCTCACTTTCTCCTTTCTCCAACCCACCAGGAGCTTTAGGACCTACATTTCCTTCCTTCCTTTTTCCGAAGTTCAAATTAAGAACCTTGTAGTTTGTGTTCTTGTGGGTTCTAAGAAAAGAGGGGGTATGAGGCTCTGATAGTTTGGATTGGTGAACATACATGGATCATTACTATGCCCCAGTAGACATGGAAATGAAAGGTTGCCCCATCCTCAAGGGGGTTATGGTCTGGAATGCAGACAAAAGGCAGAAACAGATTGTTTCCACAAAATAAGCCAAATATGGGATAGTGTCACAGAGCAAGGCTTCTGAGACTCCAACAGTTCTTGGGACCCAAAAAGATAAGGCTTAGGCTTTTCTTTATTGCAGACAGTTTAGTGTGGAGCAGTGGTTTCCAAAAGCAAATGAACCATGTAAACAATTTGATAATCATATACGTCTTTCTTTATTTTTTGTAGTGCTTAGGATTGAACCCAGGGCCTCGTGCGTGCTAGGCAAGCTGTCTACCACTGAGCTGCACACCCAGCCTCCAATCATATACTTATTTTAATGTCTGTTATTAAAATATAATGGGTACATCAAACCAGTTTGTTAGGGATGTAATATTTTCTTTTGCAATGAATTTAAACTTTTAAAGACAGGACTCAGCCTAAAGAAAAACATGCAGTGCATCATAGTAAAGGCAGTGCAAAAATATGACAAAAATGGGCACATGGGCTATAAAAATGATATTGCTTAAAATTTGATGAGGGTTTCCTGTGTGCGAGGTTTTATTCTAATGGAATGATCAGCAAATTTTTTGTAAGGGGCCAGGTAGGAAATATTTAAGGGTTTTCAGGTCCTATAATCTCTGTTACACTCAACTCTGCTGTTGCAGCATGAAGCCTAGATCCCAGGCTGTAGATGAATGGGTATGGACATGTTACAATAAAACTTTATTTACAAAAGCAGGTGGTGGACCAATTTTGACCTATGGGACAAATAGCTTGCTGACCATTTTTCCAAGGTTTAATATGCGTAGACTCATTGAATCTTCTCCAGGATCCTTTGAAAGAAGACAAATCAAAATCTTACTATTTCAATATTCACATGAGGAAACTGAGGCTTGCAGAAGCTGATTAAGTAACTTCAGGTGAAATAGCAAATTTGAGGTTGGAAAGTGGGCTTCGGACTCCAGTTATGAGCCCTGCTGGCACTTGGTGAAACCTGTGGGTGCCTTCTCTAAATAACATTTTAAAATCTATAAAAGATTTCAAAGGAAGCCAATTATATTGAAAAACATTTATCAAAATACATAAAACTCATTTGGGGCAAGTAACTTATGGGTTTTTTGGGGGGTGGTTGGTGCTGGGGATTGAACTCAGGGCTGTGTGCTTGCTAGGCAGGAGCTCTTACCACTGAGCTAAATCCCTGACCCCCTTATGGGCTTCTTTAACTCATGAAGTAATGTGATTTAGCAGCACATCTAATAACTTCTGTAATTTTGAGGAAGTATTGAGTGTAAACAATATTGCAAGATATCTACAATAACTAATACATTTTGAAAGTGACTACGATTTCGATTGATAACGAAGTCAAAGATTCTTTTACCACCGTGGTTCCTTGTTGCCTACATTCGCCCCTGAAGGAAATGCTACATGTCAGCTCTGTGTTAGGAAAAATGACTATGTAATTTTCTCCCAATCTTCGCAGATGCTCTAAGTTCTATCCACAAACCCCTACAAAGAACCTCTAAGTGTAGTCTTAGCCACTATTCAGCCACTGAGAGCTAGTGGTGAAATTCAGAAACACTTGGTCAAGGTTAAATCATGGGCTTGAGCTCAAATACACATTTAAGATCTCAGCTCTGGGTATGTTTGGGCCTGTTGCTTATTGTCTGTTTTGTTTTTGTCACCTGTGATGCTGAGCATGGGACATTGGCTGAGGGTCACCAGGTACCACGCGTTCGGGATTCATTGTCTTGTTCAAGTCTTACACAAGTCTAGGAGATGGGTACTGATTTTATCTCCATTTTATAGAGGAGGAAGCTGAGACTTTTGAAAAATAATTTTCTTGAGAACACACATAGAAAAAGTGAGGGCCCTGGGATTTGAACCTAGGAATGCCTGACCCTAGTACCTTTGGGACTTATCTTGAAGGATTGTCATGAGAATTAAAAAAGGTGATGCACAGTTGACCTGTGGCTATTATTTGAGGGTGTGTGGGGTGAAGAACGGAGGGATCAGTCAGATTGTGACTAAATCTTGCCAGCATTCCTGGGTTCTGTGGTTCAAATGATTTATCCATTCATTACAACTGGCTATTTTTCACTGTCTTCTAGGTACCAGGTACTCCTCTATCCACGTGGCTTGGGCCTCAAGGATTTCCCTGGCTCAGCCTTGGATACACATTAGAATCACATGCCTGGGCTCTAACCCTGACCAATTAAATCAGACTTTAGGTAGCGGTGCTAGAGATCAGTACTTTCTAAAACTCCCTTGGCGATCCTGATATGCAGTCAAGAGTTGAGTACCATGGGTTTGGAGGAAAGGTAGGTTCACAAGCATCTTTAAAGTAGAAAGTCAGAGAATAACAGAAAAGATGTCACTGTGGAGGTGACAGGTGAAATCAGCCTTAAGGGTGAGCTGCATTTCACTAGGAGAAGAATGAATGGTGACAATTTCAGGAAGACTAAGGGCCTCAGGTGTGACAGTCATGGTGCATCTGGAGAATGAGAGGTTGCCTAGGATAGATGCAGCTGCTGAGGGCCTTTGTCCTGCAGGTGACAGAAAGTGCTAGAAGTTTTCACATCTCAGCACTCTGGGAGGCTGAAGCAGAAGGACTACAAGTTAGATTCTCAGCCTAGACAACTTAACCACTTAGCGAGGTCCTGTCTCAAAGATGACAAAGGGCTGGTATTGCAAAGGGCATGATATTAAACAGCGATCTTGAGCTGTACCCCTGCTTCAGTGCATGGTCCCGCCCAGGGCTTGTGAATGGAGAGGGAGCTGACAAGGTGACCCCAGCTTCTCTCCTTCCTTTAGGACCTGAAGGACATTGTCATTGACTTGAGAGAGATGCGGGAACAAGCCTTGCAGAGCCCTGGTGTGAACCGCAGCCTGTTTCTTGTCACGCTGGAGAGGTGTTTCCAGGTGCTCAGCTCCCTGGAGTGTGTGACGATCCTGGGCAGGGTGCTGCGGGGGTCCTCAGGCCACTTCCTCCAGCCGGATGTCACCGCGAGGCTGCCCCAGCACCTGTGCGAGGATGCCTTTAAGAACCTGTGAGTGCTTCCTCCACGTGGCTGCCTCTGTGCTGTCCCTCTGGGCTGCTGTGAGCATTCGGGAGAGAGAAGACAGGGGTCCAGGCCACATGCACCTTCTTCTTCTTCTTTTTTTTTTTTTTTGGTGCCAGGGATCGAACTCAGGACCTTGTGCTTGCAAGGCAAGGCAAGGCAAGCACTGAAACCACTGAGCTAAATCCCCAGCCCCTCACACGCACCTTCTCGAGAAGCTTGGCGTCTGCAGAGTTGGGAGACACTGATTAAAATAGGGTCTGTCAAATTTCCGTCAGCCAGGTACCACCCTCACAGTTTTTCCCTGTCTATCCACCCCTTGCACCATGATTCATTTCATGTTTTTCTTTCTAATAACTCGTCCTTTTAACTTAAAAATATTTATTTTACAAGTAAATTTGAGGCAGCAGGGAGGCTGAGGCTGCAGGGTCGTAAGTTCGATCCCCAGCGTGGGCAATTTAGTGACTGAGTGAGACCCTTGCTTAAAATAAATAAACCAAAAAAAGGGTCGGGGATGTAACTCAGTGTGAAGGCCTTGGATTCAGTTGCCAGTAACACACACACGCACACACACACACACACACACACACACACACGAGATAACATTCTCATAATTGAGAAACCAGCATCTGTTGTTTGAAGTAAAAGTAATCATAAAAATAAATAGAATGAAAACAAAGTGTCACTAAATCCTAGCTAGATATGATGCTCACCTAAGTATCTTAGTCAGTTTGGATTGCTATCATAAAAATACCATAGACTGGGTGGTTTAAACCAGAAGCATCTATTTCTCACAGTCCTGAAAAGTCCACGATCGAGGCACGGTAGGTTTGGTGTCATGCGAGGGCCTGCTTTCTCTTTACAGAAGGGATCTTCTTGCTTTCCTCACATCATAGAAGGGGTGAAGGAGCACTCTGGACTAGTTCTTCTGGAGTACAAGGGCATTAATCTCACAGAATTTGACTTAATCTGAGCTCAACCCAGGTCTCCTGAACCCTGATTTGGTACCCTTCTCGCTCTGCCCTGCCATCCCTCTTCTTCTTGTAGGATGATGCCATTAATCTCACACCCATTTTTCAGATGAAGAAACTGAGGCACAGAGACTAAATAACTCAGGTAGGAAATAATAGAGCCAGCATTTTTGTGAATGGGAAAGCTTTCCCCTTTGATGACGTTGGCCTTTTAAAAAAAGATCTACCTCTTTCCCCAGCTCCTTGCTTTTTCACCTGCTCTTTCTCTTAAAAAGAAAACAGGACTGATACATGCTGTGACATGCATGACCTTGCAAACATCATGCCAAGCCAGAGCGGTGGCCTGTGTCTGTAATCCCAGGGCTTGAGAGGCTGGGGCAGAAGGATGAATTTGAGGCCAGCCTGGACTACATAGTGAGACCCTGTCTCAAGCAAAAGTAAAAGCCAAATAAAAACAAAACAAGGACAAAAAAACTAAGAGAAAGAAAACATCATGCCAAGTGCAAGAAGCCAGACAGACAACATACTGTGTTAGTCCTTTTACATGAACTGTTCAGAACAGCCAAATCCATAATGACGGGAAGTACATTACTGGTTCCTGGGAGTTGAGAAGACTGAGGGTTGAGGGGGTGAAAGCCAAGGGTGGGCCGTTTCTTTCCGAAGTGCTTAAAATGTTCTAAAATCGATGATGATGACGAGCATACAACTTAGAGAAAATACTGGAAACCCCTGAATCGTGCACTGGAAGTGGGTGAGTATGAGGGTATGTAAATTCTATCTCAATGAAGCTGTTTTGCTACAAAAGCAAAAAAAGGTCCAAGAGGTGAGGAAGTGGAGACGGTTTGTATAGACCACTCTTTGCAAGGTGTTTAGCAGTGAGTTGGAAGAAGAGAAATGGCAAAAACAGCTACGTCTAGCAAAGCAGTAGGGAAGGTGTCCGCACACGACGGCTTTGGCACGTTTGCCGCTCTGACCGCCCTTTGAAACAGCCTCTCCCCGCTGCTTATTAATGGGTGTCTGTGTCTGTGTTCTTCAGATCCGCGGTGTTCAAAGATCTCTACGACCAAACATCGGCTCATGCCCGGAGAGCTCTCTACTCCTGGATGACGGAGATCTTGCGCACACCCTCTAATGGCGCTGGTGAGCCTGCGTGAGGAGGGTATTTTGGGGGGAGCCCACCCTCAGAATAGGTGCTCGCTCTTTGAAGCAGGGGTTTGATTTCATCACTCATGTGGTTTTTACCAGCCTCCTTCACCGCTGCCAGAAAGGGTTTGGTGTGGCTTCTGAATGAAACCCCATCTCGTATGCACACGCTTCCCATATCGAAGTCTGTGAAATAAAGTCGTATCTGAATTTTACAATTAATGATGGGTCCTGGGTCTCTAGTGACATCTTTGATTTACTAAGAACTTATGGAATAGCGTGACAAGTTCAAAATCTGTATAAAATATCTGTATTAAACAGAGAGAAGACGCTATAGTTAGGAAATCTAGACAATAAAGAACAGACATCTAGTTCTGAGCTTTTTGGCAACCAAAGTGGAAGTAGGTTGGGATTCATTTATTTGACAAATATTTATTAAAAGTCTATGTTGTAGCATAGTCACGTTCTTAAAAAGACAAACTGGGATGGTGGTAGAGTTTCAGTTTTTGTAAGATGCAAAAAGTTCTGGATATGGATGGTGGTGATGGTGTACAACAGTATGGATGCAGTTGACCCTCCATGTTTTTGAGTTTCACATCGATGGATTCAACCAACTGTTGAATGGAAAATACTTGAAAAAATTGCACCAGTACTGAACATGTACAGACTTTTTCTTGTTATTATTCCCTAAACAATACAGCAGAACACCTATTTTATACCATTTTCATTGTATTAGGTATTATAAATAATCTAGAGATGGTGCAAAGTATTCACAGAGGGTGTGTGTGGGTTCCATGCAGACACTGCCACATTTCATACAAGTGACTAGAGTATTCAAGGATTTTGGTATCCGCAGGGTCCCCGGAACCAGAGGACTCTAATGCTACCAAAGCGAACAGTTTATATTGTTAAGACATTGAAACTTATGTTATGTATATTTTACCACAGTTGAGAGAAAAATGTGGAAAACCATGAGTATGTAGATTAGCGAAGCAGTTTTCAGATACCTTCAATTTGTTAAGGATTTAATGTCAGTAATGTAAGCAGAATAAATTTTTAAACATTTGAAAACAGCCTACTGTGTGTCAGCTGAGGATACAGAAGAAAGTAAGACAAAATCTCTGCTGTCATGGACCTATTATTTTATTGTGGAAGGGAAGATGGCGAAAATTTTTAAACAAGGCGAGAGTGAGGAAAGGAAGGAAGTGGAGAGAGAGGAGAAGAGAGGGAACTTAGATACCAGAAGTGTCCCCTTCTCAACATGGGACATGATAGTGACGTCCACAGTTTAAAGGAGGAGAGGTTTATCTTGGCTCATGCTTCAGTCCATGCTGGGCTGGTTTCTGGGAGACAGAGTGGCTTGTGGAGGAAAACTGCTCATGGAATGTTGGCCAGCAGAGTGGAAGGGAGGAGCCAAAAAGGGAGCTATATCCTTTCTCATCAGGCCTATAGTGACCCACCCATTCTGGCCGGACCCTGCCTCCAAATAGCAAGTCAGCTACGCACCCCTGTAATCCAGTTACCTCCCAAACACGCGAATCTTTGGGGGCCACTTTATAGCTAAACCATAACAAGAATAAAATAGATCGACACTGTAGGAAGGGTTACTACTTTAGAATAGGGCTTGGCAAATACTTTTTCTAAAGGACATTTAAAATTGAATAGGGGTTGGAGATTTAGCTCTGTTAGAGCGCTTGCCTTGCAAGCACAAGGCCCTGAGTTCAACCCCCAGCAGAAAAAAAAAAATTGAATAAATATTTATGGGCTCTGATGTTGCATTTTAGAAGCAGTCACAAATGAGAGATGAATAGGCGGGGCTGTGTCCTAGTGAAACTTTTCAATGAAATTTGAAATTAACATAATTTTCACGCGTAACCTAACGTTAGTCTTCTTTTGATTTTCCTCCCAACCCTAAAAATATGAAAACTCTTTGGCCTGTTAGTCTGGTTTTCAATCCGATGATGGGAAAATAAAAGGGAGGTGAAGGGAGGAGGGGGAAAGAGGGGAATCGAAATGTGTTATATACAGGTACCAATTCCCTACAATGAATGTAATCATTATGTAGTGCAAACATGTACTAATGAAAGAAAAAAATATGAAAACCATTCTTGGCACCTGCCCTGTCTAGAAACAAGTCATGGCCTGAGTTTGGCACCTGGGCTGCTGCTGGTTGGCACTGGATTAAGGAGTCTCAAGTTGGTGACGTTTGAGTTAAGACCAAGACAAGGTGATGGACTCCTCTCCTCATGTGAGGTTCTAGAGGAAGGGCATTCTTGGTTGGGGGACCCATAAATACAGAGGCCTTGGGATGGGAATGAGCTCAGTGTGTTGCACAGGCATAAAGGAAGCCAGCAGGGTTGGAGTGAAAGGAATGTCAGTGAATCCTTTTTCCTGGAATTAAACTTTGAGATTTGTGTGTAAGGAACGTTAAGTAACATAATAATCAGTGTCTTAAGTGCATAGTAGAATTCCCTTGGCCTGTAATTATGGCCTCCAGGAATTTGAATCTCATACTGAGTAACCCTGATAAAGTCACTCAACCTCTACACTTCCCTAAGTCTTTATTGCCAGAATTTAATTAGGGACCGATTTTCCTTCTAGAATTCCTCTGTGCTAACTCTCATTATTAAACTCAGTGAATTAAAATTCATTCTATTTGTACCTTAAATTGTTTTTTCCATGATGATCCTTGAGATAACTGGAAATACTCTTACTATTAAAAATGTCCCAAGCTTGGAGATCATTGGCCTGCAGAAATATGGTTCATGCTTATAATAAGCTGAAAAATGAACAAGTCATCATGGTTCTTGGTGAATTTTGTAGTGCCTCCTCCCAAATTCTCTGTCACTCCTGGGGCCGTCCTTTCCTTCAGTAGCCACATCAAATACGCAGGGTCCCCTGTGATCGGAACACCTCTGATTCTGGGTTGGGGGAGGCACCCAGAAGTTCTTGTGAGTCAGCTCGTGCAAAAGCCAACCTCTCCAGCTCACTCAAGCATCAGCCACCGTCCACATGTCCTGAAACAGCTTTCCGTGACTGTTTCACATGGTGCTTTCTCTTTTCTCATCCCTTCCTTTCCTTGTCTCCTCCTCCTCCTCTTCCTCCCCCTCTCCGCCCCATAGGAGGATTGAATCCAGGACCTTTGCACTGAGTTACATCCCCAACCATTTATATTTTATTTTGAGACAGGTTTTGGCTAAATTGCTATATTGCTTTCACTGGGCTCCAACTTGTCATCCTCCTGCCTCAGCCTCCCAGAGGCATGTGCTACCCTCCTTTTTTTTTTCTTTACCGCAAATGTCATTCATGTGATGTGTGTAAAAATGCCAAAACAGAGTGACAGAAAGAGCTCTCTGGGAATTCTGAAGAGGGAGAGATTACTTCTGGCTAAGCAGATCAGAGAAGGATTAAGGAAGAGGAAAAGTTTGAGCTCGATCTTGAAGGTAGGACTTGGACACACCTTAAGGAAGGGCATTTGAGGTGGCTAGAAGGGCCTAAGTAAGCAGAGATTTGGAGACTATTTGTGGTGCTTATGGGGAAGTAAGTGTGATTTGGTTTGGTTCAAGTATAGTAATGTGGTGGTAAGTATGGTAACCCACTAATGCTTATTATTCAATGGATTATAAAGGAGATAGTAATAAAAGAGCCAAACAAACTTTGAGTTGCTGGACTATTTAATAACTAATTGAACTAAAAATAAATGACTGTATTTTTTAGTTTTAACTATTAAAAAATAATCAGCCTGTCTAACAAGTTGCAGGTAATGCTGATGCTGCCAGTCCAGCGACCATACCATTGAGTAGCAAAGCCTCAAGTGGTGGCATCTACGATCACTGCCTGTGTGTAAGATAGTGTTTAACAGTGAGGCACTCACTAAATGGTTGGTGAATGACTTAATGAATGTAAGAAATTCCTGACACTAAAGATGCCATTGATGGGCACACAGCAGTGTAAACGCTTTTATTTATTCATTTCCTTATTTGTTCGTGTGTTTTTTTGTAGATGACTCTATTTCGTGGGTCAGTGCAGAAAACTTATGGATTTTGGGCAGATATATGGTTCACCTATCATTTGAAGAAATTATGAAAATTAGTTCTATGGAAGTAAGTTGGAAAAAATATTTTGTATGTCCCTATTACTAATACACCTGGGGTAAGTGTATTCTAAAACTCCAGTGTTCAGCCAGCTAGTCAAGGTTCCCTGGATATTGTACGCCTGACTTAGCCCCACATATCTTTAGTTTGTAGAGAAAACTCTTGTTAAAAGGCCTTAAGCAGTCAGTAGTGAATCTGTGTGCTAGCCTAGGAGAACTAAGAAAAGAAGAACTGTGGACAACGAAGAGTTTGATGTGGACAAACATGATATAAAGGGAATGCTGACCATGAACCAAAAAAATAAAAAATCATTTGAGGGTATTTTTATACTCGAGCAAGGCCAAGGACAGTAACTATGGAGTTTCCAGTCCTTGGAAGCAGAACTCAAAACAGAAGCAACTGGTATTAACCCATTTATGCTGAAGATTGCAATTTTTTGAATTTTTGCAAATTCATATATGTTATCTAGAAAAATTCAAGGAACAAGAATTTGAAGAGAAAAAAATTTGTTATGTTCCGTTGTAATGGGTGTTCCTAAAATGGAACACAAGGCATTGAAGGGTTAATTGCTAGTGCTTCTATTTATAGTGACTTCTGTTAATAGCTACTTGAGCAGGAGCAATGATTGGATTTTGACTCGAGAGTTTATAGTGGAGGAATGTATGTGTCTAAGGTGAGTTGACTCACTAGTCAAATGTCTCTCTCTTTCTGATGTTGACTCAATGATATCACAATCCCTTGGGCACCATGACTCTGGACCACAACCTCTGAAGGATGCTGGCAACATCAAAAGGGTTTGGGTCTTGACTTCAATTCTTTTTTTTTTTTTTTTTAACATACGGGCCATGATTTTTTATGGCCAGTGATAGAAACATTTCCATTGAATGATCGACTCTTTAGAAGACCAGTTGACTCAGCAGTATCTGGTTATGAAACCAGAGGCAGAACTAAGCCCTTCTCTTTGATTTAGGAGCCTGGGAGTACTTTAAACACCTTCCAACTTTTATAGCCATCTGTCCTAAGATTAACACTTTCCCCCTCCTATTTACTGTCCCAATGTTGAGTGATTTTTCAGGAAGTAGATATTCTATATTCTTAGAAATCTGAGCTCTTGGAGGAACTCCTAAGATCAGGCATGACTTGCAATTTATCATCATCTGAAAATCTAGAAAACAGCCACAGAGCATCAACTGTAAGAAGATATTTTATGTGGACAAAGAATATGATCCACAAGAGACAGATAACTTTATGAGTTCTTCTAAACATAGCGTTATAGTACCTCACAATATAGAGTGTAAAATCTGTTAGAAATACAGGACAATGGGTTCTTCAGACTTTGATTGATCCTTCCAGAGATTCTCCAGAAATTCTTCTTGGGACTCTTTAGAACTTGAATCACTGGACTCTTTTCTGCTCTTCTTATACTTCTTTTTCTTATATTTCTTTGATCAGTGTTTTTCCTTCTTTTCCTTTTTCTTAGCTTTCTTTACTCTCCTTTTTGTATCTTCATCACTGGAGTCTGTTTCAGAATCAGAGTCTGAAGAACCCTCAGATTTAATTGCCCAGAGGCTCCAAAAACACTTGCCTCTCAAGACAATAAAGCTTTAAACTATGGCCATGCTTTATTACCTGGTGAAGGTGCAGCTATGGCTGAATATGTGAAAGCTGGAAAATTCCACGAAGAGGTGAAATTGGGTTAACAAGTGGAGAAATTGTATTATTTGAGTGTTTGGGTTCTGTAATGAGTGGTAGTGGGCATCGCTGAAAGGAGGCTGTGTGACTGCCAAAAGAGAACCAGATTCGTGGTGTGGATGAGAAGACAGCACTTGCATCCTTTAACCAAGAGGAGAGACGAAAGAAAGAACAAGATTCTGGCCAGTTTTTGAGAGATGGTTTGCAGAAAGACAAAAGGGAAAGATATAAATAAGGACTTTGTAATTGTTCAGTGGACATTTTTAATGACAAAAAAGAAAGTCTGGGCTCTGCACATACACAAAAAGACTATTATGCTCTGATCAAGCTTTACAGTGCTACTGTACCTTCTATTTAATTCTTTCAGTCCTTCAATAAAAAACTGCTTATTGGTAAGAAAAGAAATACAAGGAAAATGGATACATGCCTTATAGTAGTAGAAGCAGTCAGTGTGACACCTTTGGACACGTAAGCAAAAGGGAATAAGGACATAGAGAATCTGAATAGTACATTTAATAAAATTGAATATACATGCACCAAATTTTGTGTCTTATTAAGAGAACATATTTTTTTCTCCTATCACCACAGTGTTATTTATAAACTTGATCATCTAAAAAATTCTGATTCCTCAAAGCAGAAAGTTTATGGACCATATTCTCTGACCTCAGTACAATAAATATGCAGCAATATGCATGCAAAGATTAGCTTACAAAATTTAGCTGCAGACATATTAAATATACTTAAAAAAATAACAATAGGGTTGCAGAGGAAACCAAAGAGAAGTTACAGACTATTGAGAAGTCAATAACAGATGTCAGCTGAGGACCAGATAGTGTGTCCAAGGGTCTGGGACAGGGCACAGCACAGATCACCAGGATGGGCCACAGTGGGCCACTTCCAATCAACTCACTGGTCTTCCCATCTTTGTTCAGATTGGGCTGTTTATCAGCTATGACAATGCCACCAAACAGCTGGATACAGTCTATGACATCACTCCTGAACTGGCCCAAGCGTTTCTGGAGAGGATTAGCTCCTCCAGCTTCAACATGAGGAACACCTCAACCATCCACAGGCAAGGGCACAGGTCCTGGGCCCCCTGGAATGTCTTCCAAGATGCAGTTCTGACTTGGGGAAGGAAGGGAGGTGGCTGGTCCCTTTCTAATAATGAAGCGGGGCAGGGTGGGAGAACATTTCCTGAGCATCTGTGGTGGGCCAGGCATTTCATGTCACCTTCTCAAATGCTACTTTCAGCTCTAAGCATGGAAATGGGACAGTTTAAATACCCAGAACTTGGTCTATCCCAAGGTTTATTCCAAGGTGGTCTATTCTAATTGAAATAAATTATATGATTTGCATTAATTTGTATCAAGTGTTGGAAATAGATCATGAGTCTCATTTTTGAGAACTCCTATTATAGGTCTCTCAGCTGGGGAGCCCCTGCATGAGATCAGCTGTAGAATTTTGTGATGGTACCGTGATTCCCCCAGAACCATTTCCAGCAGCGTTGGGCCAGGAGCCAGCCTGGAAAGGGTGGCACCAAGCGAAGTTCACTTGTCAGAGGGAGCAGGCAGTGAGGATGGGGTGGTGGGCAATCATCTTCTCTCTGTCCTGCAGGGTCTTATTGTCACACTGCTCCCTCCAACATCACCATATTACCTTCAAAGTTTTCACTTTTAGGGTGTGTATTCATAAAATTACTTCACCACCTTCCTGCATCCCTAGTAATTTTCACCCATTAAAAATGGGTTCCACTTTTTTATGGTTACACAAAAAAATAGACTCATAGTTAAGAACGTGGGACCTAGAACCAGACTTTCTGGATTTAATCCTGGCCACGCTAGGCACAATCTGTGTTAGCTTGGTCATGTGAAATTGCCTCTCTGTGCTTCTGTTTTCCCATCTACAAAGTGGGAGATGAGAATCTGCCTGGCTCATTAAGATCTTTGCAAGGATTAAGCATACCTAGACCGTAGTAAGCACTCAATAAATGCTATTTTTTTCTAAAATAGTTTTTTTTTTAAATTGACAAAAACTGTACACATTGATGGTGTACATGATGCTTTGATATATGTATATATTGTGGAATGGTTAAATTAAGGTAGTTAACATCTCCAATTATATCACATATGGGTCAATTCTTTTTTCTTTTGTAGAGAAAACACTTAAAATCTATTCTCTTAGCAATTGTCAAGAATATAATACATTGTTATTAACAATCATCAGCACAATCACCAGAATTTATTTCTCCTGTCTAAATGAAATTTTGTTATTTGACCAACATTTCTCCAGCCCTTCCCCTGTCTCAGATCATCATTCTGCTCTCTGCTTCTGTGAGATTAACCTTATTATAAGAATCTGGATGTAAGTGAGATCATGTAGAATTTGTCTTTCTGTGTCCAGCGTATTTCATTTAACATGATTTCCTCCAGGTTCATCCATATTGTAGCAAATGATAGGTTCTCCTTCTTTTTAAAGGCAGAATTAGATATCTAAACCACACTTTTAAAAATTCATTCATCCATGGATAGATATTTAGGTTGATTCCATACATTTGGCTTTGGCGAATAACTTTTCTTAACGTGGCCAACGATCTCCATCCTTCACTCCCTCTGAGTCTTTTCTTCTTTTTCCAGAGTTAAGCATACCTCTTTTTCTCATCAGGGATATTTTCAAGTCCTTTCCTTGGATCTGGTTTCTCGTCTATGGATATGTCTAGATACATCAGTATCTTTCTGACATGGTGGAGCCAGGTCGATTGTGGTCAGCCAGGCTGTCTGGCCACGCTAAGTTAAATAGTTTTCATGTTAACTCTAAGAACATTCATGACTGAAGGCGTAGTCGTATCCACCATGAGATACACTTATCATTTGGCCTGCTTCTTCTCATTTAACTTTCACAGTTACTTCATTCCTTCACTCATCATATTTATTATGATGTGCTATGGCGAACAAAGCAAGTCTCCTCTTATGAAGCATTCAGAGAGGCAGGACCACCCTGTGTGGCAGTGCAGAGTGTGTGCTGAGCAACAGTATGCAACAACCTTGCAGAGATGTTAACTTACTAGCAATCAGATATCTCTTAGAACTGAGCATTGAATTCCAGCTGGCCTGAAACTATGCTCTTAACCACTAGAGGTATCGCTCCCAGATAGACTAGAGTTTGAATTCCTCTGTCTTTGCACTGTTCTGCCTGTTAATGTTTCTTTTATTTCCTCTTACATCTTTGAATTACTGGGTGGATATGTAGTACAGTGTCCTGGCAATCTCTCCTTCAGGGTAGACAAACCCCGTATCTCCATGTGAAAAATGGGGCGGTCTCTGTGGCCAATTCAGCACCATCCTTATGTCTTTTACCTCTCCCAGGGCAACGGATGGGTTAGTTAGATGGATCTAGATTAAAGTCTTAGCTCCATTATTTGCTGTAGGCAAGTCGTGCGATCTCTCTGAGTCTCAGTTTGCCCTTCTGTGAAACAGGGCTAAGGAGAGCTCCTACCTCACAGGGTGGTTGTGCTGAGACAGTGCATGTTAAAGGACTCAGCACAGCACTTGATGATTGGTAATCTCTGTGCTCTTGACCCTCTTGTTTGGGACTAGGGTTGGGTGCCATTGCAGCCCCTGCTCTGAGCCCTCCACCAGTGTCTCTATCCTCCCACACAGGCTGGGGCTGCTGGTTTGTTTCTACACTGACCTGGATCTGCTGGATGCTGCACTAGCCCGAGTCCTCCTTCATCAGATGATCAAGTGCAGCCACCTGCGGGGCTTCCAGGCCGGTGTTCAGAAGGTGCGGAGAGTCTGTAATTCCAGCACTCTGAGAGGTTGAGGTAAGAGGACCGCAAGTTTGAGCCCAACTCAGGTGACTTAGCAAAATCCTGTCTGAAAATAAAAAATAAAAAAGGGCTGGAGACGTAGCTCAGTGTGAAGGTCCTGAGTTCAGTCATCCGTACTGAAAAGAAACATGCAGAGAGGCTGCATGTCTGGCCTCAGTTTTACCAAGAAGAACACCCTCACTTGGCCTTTGAGAGAAAACAAGTAGCATTAATCAGGATCTAAGTCCAGCAGAGCAGATGAGATCTGAAATCTTTGGATGAGCATAATCCTGGGAAGGATGACAACAAACAGCATGGGGAAAAGATCTTAGAAAGTTGGAAATTAAATCAGCCATGCCCAAGTGAGACACGCATAAGGATCACCTGGGATCTTTTTAAATTTTTGTTTTTTTATTATTATTATTTTGGTACCAGGGATTGAACCCAAGGCCTTCACACTGAGTTACATCTCCAGCCCTTTTAAATCTTTATTTTGCAACACAGTCTCTCTAATTGTTAGTTGCCCAGACTGGGCTCAAACTCGTCATCCTCCTGCCTCAGCTGGAACTATAAGTGTACACACCACGCCTGGCCACTTGGGGTCTTAAACGCATATCTGGATGTGGAAGGCCTGGGGGGCTGGTGATGCTGCACTTCCAAATGCTGCTGAGCTGCTGGCGTAGTGCAAACTGAGTGAGGGTTCCGGACGCGGCTCCAGATGAGTGACAGCCTTCTGCACCAGAGACTGGTGTTACCAGTCTAGGTGTGGCCTGAGTCCTGAGTCCAGATGGCTTTAAGTCTCCTGCAGTGATTCCATTGCAGCTGGGGTTGAGAGCCTAGATTGGTGGATTTTATTTATTTATTTATTTATTTATTTATTTATTTATTTATTTAATGTTTCACTCACGCTGTATAAAATTCTGCAAAATTTGCTTTTCCTCCACCTGAGTCATTTAGTTAAATCCATACCAATATTATCAGTCAATTCTTTTAAACTGCTGGACAGAATTTCTAGGCATGACTCTACTGATGGAATTTAGATTGTTTTCAGTGTTTTGTGTGCCAACTCTCCTGCCCTCTGAAGTGTCTCTAGCGGTGAACATTTAAAAACCTCGCTGCCTCCAAAGTGGCAATGATGACTTATTTTTTCTCACTGCTCTCAATATGTGATATTAGACTCTGTGAATTTGCATCTCTTGCCTAGACCAGGGTCTGGACAAATTGGCAAATGCAGACTCTCATTTCCCTCCCTCTTCCAACTCTCTTTTCTTTCTTCTACTGGAATCTCAAATCTGTGGTCTTCCTTTTCATTTTAGGGTGGGGGTGTGCTGGGGATTGAACCCAGGGCTTTCACGCTGAGCTACACCCCAGATCTTTTTAATTTTAAACTCGAGCCAGAGTCTTGCTAGTTGCCCAGGCTGGCTCAAACTTGTGATCCTCCTGCCTCAGCCTCGCAGGATCCTGGGATTACGGATGTACACCCCCATACCCTGGTTCAAACTTTTTTTTTTCAATTGAAAAGATGTTGTGAGAGTAATATTAAAGAAAAATTTGATAAAGCCATCGATAATTCTACAGCAGTTTTTCCACACATAATCCTAAAAGCCCCAGTCACATTGGACAGTTCACATTGTGGTCATCTATCTTGGTCAGTGTGTATGCGTTTTGTTGTTGTTGTTGGTTGTTTGTTTTCAAGGAAAAGAAATCCTTTTCAAGCAAGCAAGATTGAGCCCAAAATAAGGAAGCAAATACACTGTATGGCCACAAGGGGGAGCACTGGCAGCCCTGACTGCGAAGAAAGTCGAATACAGCTGGATAGAGGGGAACCTTTGGGATCATCTAGCTTAGTATTTCTCAAACTCAAGGGTGCACTGAAATCATTGCGCAGGATCATTAAAAATATAGATTCCTGGGCCTCTTGCCATGAGTCTGCTTCAGCAAGTCTGGGACGGGGCCTGAGAATCTGCAGTTCTAACAATATGTGACGCTGCTGCAGCTGGTCAAGGACCACTCTTTGAGAACCACCAGTGTGGTCCTCCTTCCTCTTACAGGTGTGGGACCAGCTCCAGGGAAGCCGACTGTCTACATTTAGAGAAGCCAGGCGCTGCCACAGTTGTTTCTTCTACTTCCCTCTGCTGCCCCCCGGTGGCTATATCTATGTTGCACGGAACAGTCGTGCACCTCTCTGAAATCAGTATACTGTTCGTGCAAATTCAAGCATGACATACACCATCCCCATTAGTTTTTTTTTTCAACATTGCTTTTGTATAGAAATTATGCTATAGTTGAGAGTTTACTACTTTCCTTATCAGAAGCAGTTGGGAAACACACTTAGCTATAACTATATAGGCATATTGCAATAAAATAATTTAAAATGATCGTAGCATATACAAGACAAAATTTTAAGTGAAAAATCTAGATAATTCTACTTTTGTTCATATTGCAACTGTGTAAAAACTGACTTGGAAGGCTATACACGCAATTGCTAACCATAGTTTCCCCCTTCTCTCCCCTCTCCATTCTCCCCTTTCCCCATCTCCACCCCTCCCTCCCTCCTTCCCTCCCTTCCTTCTTTCTTTCATTCCTCCCTCCCGCCCTCCTCCCCCTTCCCTCCCTCCTTCCTCCCCCTCCTCCTCTTTCTGTGCTAGACCTCAAACCCGGGCCCTTTTTCATTTTAGGCAAGTGCTCCACTGCTGAGCCACACCCCAGCCCCTTAGTTATTTTTATGAGCTAGGATTTTCTGAATACTTCAACTTTCTTATACTGTTGAGAAATGTTTTTATACAGATTACAAATTATCATGAAAAAACCTCCAGATATTTCACAAAAGAAAAATGGCTATATTTATGGAGATAGAGTTCAAGGTCACAAAAGGAAAATATATGCTACAAGAATTCAGTAGAATTGTAAGGCAGCAAAATTCCCTCCTGCCATGCTTTAAGGTTGATTTAATAACACATGAATATTTAAATGAAAATCAAACTGAATTTTCAGCACATTAAAGGCAGGGTGAGAGGTGTTCTGACTGGCCATGGGAAGAGTCCCCTTCTATCCTGTCTCTAGGGGCTTTGATGGGGCAGGCTTGGGGAGAGTGCTGTGGAACCCTAGACCCAGGAAACAGGTGAGGGAACCACTGCCCCGCTCTCTGCCAATGCTCATTCCAGTTTGCTCTCCTCCTAGCTCAAAGCTGACCTCCTGGACATTGCCACAGAGAACCAGACCCTCAATGAGACCCTGGGCTCTTTGTCGGATGCAGTTGTAGGTTTGACCTCCAGTCAGCTGGAATCCTTGTCCCCTGAGGCTGTGCACGCTGCCATCTCCACCCTCAACCAGGTCTCAGGTTGGACCAAAAGCCAGGTCATCATCTTGTCTGCCAAGTACTTGGCCCGTGAAAAGGTCAGTCGGAACAGTGAACTTTACTAGAGTACCCTAAGACCCGAAGGCCAGTGTATTTGTCAGCTCAGGCTGCTATAACCAAATAGCATAGATGGGATGGCTAAAACAACAGAAATTTAGTTCTCGAAGTTCTGCAGGCTGGGAAGTCCAACATCAAGGTGCTGGGAAAGTAAACTTCATTCTGAGGCCTCTTCTTTTGGCCTGCAGGAGGCTGCCATCTTGCCAGGTGCTCACATGACCTCCAGGAGGACAAGTTGTCTGGTGGCTCCTCTTATAAGGGGACTGATTCCAGTGGCCCACCCTCCGCCCAACCCTAATTATCTTGTAATCTCATCTAACCCAGTCACTTCCTAAAGCGCCCCCACCAAATACCATCACATTGGGGTTATGACTTCATCATATGAATTGTGTGCATGCAAACGTTTTGTCCACAACAGTCACTTATGTACACACACAGTGGGAGCAACTGGACAGTAGGAAGATAGAGCCGAGGAGGACTACCTGAGTTTAAATCCTTACTCTCCCACTTACTGTGTGACAATATATGATTGCTTACCTTCACTGTGCCTCAGTTTCCCCCTTTGTAAACCGGCGTAACAGTAGCATGTTGCTGCAGATGATGTGTTGGCCGACATAAAGATGTTCAAATACCAGGTGGCGTAGAAGAGTGTGAGTATGTGCCTAACGGTCACTGAGTCACTGATCGACCTGTGGGACCCGTCTCCAGGAAATTCTTGCTTATTACTGAGACTTAACAAATAACACAACACAGGATTGGGAGGATGACACTATTTATTCCAGTCATGGGCTTTGAAGAGGGGACACTAAAGGCAGAAGGTCCCATTTGGGACAAAAGCCTTATTCTATGCTCCACTTGCTTGTGGGGAGGAACACGTACCTCATTTTGGGGTAGTTGCCCAGTGCGGGTCCAAGTTGAAAGGGCTCTAGACTCCAGGGACTTGAGTCCTAAGCATTTTTGTGTCCCGTTCTTTATGTTCACACCCGTAGCTACTTCCTAGGATGCGAACTGGCTCATGACAATTAGAGTAGGACCAATTCCAATACGACAACAAAACCAAATATTTATGAAGCACTTATTGTATGCCAGATTCTGTTCTAAGTGAATTAATCATTTAATCCTTCCATCAATCCTACAAGGTCAATAGTGTTATAATCTTCATTTTTCAGGTAACTCATGTGAGGCACAGGGTAGGTAAGGGAATTGCCAAAGCCACATAAAAGGGCAGAGCTGGGATTGAATCAAAAGTCTGCTTGCTAAATTCCCACACTCTCTCTCCTGTGGCACCTTGGCCATTGCCCACTCCACCCACTCACCCTTTTTGACTGAAGGCCAAGGCTGGCCCATACATCTTGTTCTTTATGACCTCATGGTGACTTTGCTTTGAAGGCCTTGAAGACCTTTCATGTTTCTGGGCCCTGACTGGGGCTCCATAGGCCCACATTGATCCTTCTCTGTGTATTTAGTCTTAGAGAGCTGGGGGAGGCTGTTTTGTTCTTTAGTAGCCTGGAAAAGGGAGCTGGTCTCTTTCCCAGTGTCCAGTTATTCCTACTGAGGGATGAGAACACTTTGACTCAGAAGCCAAGCGCGTCAAAGGTCTTCCCTTCTTTGAGGACAGTAAGAGACTATTCAGTCTACAGAGAATAACTGAATGAAACCACTCAACTATTTTTTTTGTAGAACCAAGTTGTATCCCTGATTATACGGAAAACCCATCTAGCAGCTTCATTCTAAGGGAGGGGGGAGAAACGAGCATAATTCCAGCTCTGATCACATTTGTCCTCAAATATCAGACTTGTAGCCTAAATGTTTCTTTATTTCAACCAAAGCTAGTACATGGAGATAGAGGAGTGCGGGGCCTTTCCCATGGCGGATGCCTGTCAGGTGACAGGGAAGAGAGACACGGGCCGCTCCAAGGCTCTGGGAGTGGGGGAGCAACTGGGGAGACTGAGGATCTGTGCTGCACCTCACAGAGTGGCTGCCATCCAGCTCTTGCTAATTGTGGCTGGGTGGGAATGTGAACCCTGCTTTACCTGATGTAAACAGATTTCTTCTTTTAAAACAGAAACTCAGATGTGGACTTTTCTGAAAGTTCTTCCTATAAAACAAGTTAATATAAAAATTAAAAATTTTAAATGCTGTCAATTAATTCAAATTAAATGCAACCCCCCCCCCCACGGGGCCATTGCCAGCCCAGTAGGCCTCAAGGGCACAATTTCTTGATATTTATGTTATGGTCTTGAATGACATAGTAATTCCCCCAGAAGATCCTTTATCATAGTGTCTTATGTTTTGATATTTGATTCTTGTATTAGTTTTTTTTTTTTTCTGCTGTGATCAAGTATCAGAACAACAATTTAAAGGAGGAAGGATTTCTTTTGGCTTATGGTTTTAGAGGGTTCAGTCTGTAGCTGGCTGGTCTCACAGCTGTGGGCCTGTGAAGAAGCCAAACATCACGGCCGAACAGCAAGGGCAGAGTAGAGGAAAGCTGCTCGCCTCTGGCAGGCGGACAGTAGAGCGAAAGGGAAAGAGCCCAAGAGCAATGGGCAGGGACAAAATATCCCCTGTGGAGCCACAGCTCAGTGACCTGCTTCATCCAGTCGGGCCCACCTACCGCTGTCCTGCCGCCCCAGGAACTCATCCGTTGATGAGGTCAGAGCCTGCACAGTCCGGTCACCCCCCAGAGCCCACCGTGAGGCGCTACTGCACTGGGGACCAAACCAGCAACACACGAGTCTTTGGGGGACACTTCCACGGAAATCATAACTGTCTTTTCTGATAGGAGTAAGAAGGGTCTGGGGGTGTGGCATCTGTCCTGCTCATCACCGAATCCCTCAGGTGTCGTCCATCCTGACAGCTGACACGCACGCAGGCCTGGAAAGGCCAGAGGAGAGTCTCACCCCCACGGCTGTCCTCTGCCAGGTGCCGTCCTTCTACAGCGTCAGTCAGATGGGCGTGCTGCTGGCGGGGGTTGGCACCCAGGCCTTCCACAGCATGGACCGCAAGGCCCTCACGCAGGCCCTGAGAGGCGTGCTCTCCCAGCACACGTCAGACCTATCTCCTGCCCAGCGGCACGGTGTCCTCAGCAAGGTGAGAGGAAGACGGCTGGTTCTCCGCCACACGGTGGCTCACTGGGAACGTGGTCTGGGGGTTTTGTGCATGGGCTGTAACGCTGAGCTGTTTGTTCAGGGGGGTGATTATCTCAGTCACTGGTGTATAAGGTTGTTCTGAACCCTGAAAATGCCTTCTCCTGAGGGCTCATGTTTCCTTTTCTCAGACAGAACCTTTGGCTGTGCTACCATTCTTCCCAGACAGACTCTGTTGCTCCCCCTAGCCAGTCTAACTTTTTAAAAACTTGTTTTTCTTTCTTTTTCTTTCTTTCTCTTCTTTCTCTTCTTATTCTCCTCTTCCTCTTCTTCCTCTTTTTCTTCTTCTTCTTCTTCTGCTTTCTTCTTTCTTCTTCTTTTTTTTTGAGACAGGGTCTCACTAAGTCCAGATTGGCCTTGAACTTGTGGCAATCCTCCTGCCTCAGCCTCCCAAATGCTGGGATTACAGGCATGCAACACCACACTTGGCTAAAAACTTGTTTTTTAAGCCTACAAATGAACCTGAAGTTTTCAGAGTGTTTCTGAAAGACCCTTTCTGGGGTCCAGAGTCATGCCTACCCACCTTTCTCACTTTGCCGTGGGACTTTTAGGCATCTTGTCCTATCAGGTCTGCTGTGTCCAAATGCAAAATCAGTTAAGAAATCATAGCCAAGGGCTTTTGCCTACACACTAGTTCCTCGTGGACAGCAGGAGCATGTATGGTTAAAATAATGTTTTGAATAACACAGACGTGGGCTTGAATCTCACTTATGGACTTTCAACCAATCACTTTTGAAGCCTTAATTTTCCCATCTCCAAATGGGGGTAATGGTAGTTGCTCCCTCATGGAGTCGCTAAGTAGATCTGATGGAATTTATCGCCCACAGAGCCGTCTCTAGTTCTTACCCAAATCTCCGTGCACCTTTCATAAGGCTCTCACTCTTCTCACTTTGGGCAGCTGAATGGAGCAGAAGACACCACCCCAGGCATCGTGGAGCTGCAAGGGGCTTTCTTTAAGGAAGTGTCTCTCTTTGATTTACGAAGAGAACACAGGTTCAACTCTACAGTCCTAAATGGAAAGGAGCTTCGGAGGAGCCAGGTACCAGCAGGATCTGCGCAGATGAATCCCACATTTCTGTCTTCTGGGAGCGGTCCGTTCCAGGGTTAATTTGGTAAAAGCAGTTTGTTTCTGTGTGATTCAACCCAGGAGGCAGAAGAACATAGTGTTAAGAAGTTGGACAAGACCTCGTGTGATTTCTAGCTCCCGTTTATTTATTAGCATTGGGGAAACTTTCTCATGTGCAAAGTGGGGATGATTTCTGGTGAGGATCGCCGAATCATGCCACCTTCCCATGCGCAGTGTGCTATAAATGTTAGGGGTCATCACGCGCATTATTAAATACCGCTGCTAGCACTGAGATAGCTTTGGGAAGGATATGCCATTGAGACTTACACCCGGCCGTAGAGCTTTCCCCATCTTCCTGTCCAGTTCATCCACTTTCACTTCATTCACTTGTCAAATGTTTATCGAGCATTTATTAACCACATGCCCAGTGTTGTTCATGGTTCTGGAAATGCAGAAGTGAATGAAACTTGCTTGGGTATCTCACATGGTCAGTTGATGTTACAGTGGTCGATTGCTGTGTAACAAACCACCACCAAATTCAGTGGCAGGAGCAATTATTTTACCTTGGAGAATATACCTTGCCACCAATGACTTCAACATATTTTTGTCCCAGCAACTGAATTAATGGAGTTGCCCCTTCCTGAGACGGGGAGGATCTTGAGAGGCTCCCTGGAAAATCTCCAGGGCCACATACAGAGTGCCCAGGGCTACCCTCCACCCCTACTCCTCTCGCCCGGGCCTTTACCATACTTGAAGGCCCTCTGCTGCCATGGTACGGAAGCTTTCGTCTAGTGCTAGCTCATAATTTACTCTGTTCGGGGAATTATGTTCAAAGTTTCAAAGTCTATAAAATAGATGAATGTCATACTTGATCGCATCTGCAAGTTAGGTATTCTGTAAAATTACACTCCTTAAAACAAATGGGTCCCCTGCCGACTATGTATTGTTCTCCTAGAGTGCTCGTCTGGGAGGGCTTGTGGGAACACACTGCAGCAGGCAGCCCCTTATTGATGGCACTTTTGATCCTGGGCTCCGCGGCTGCTTTTGCTTAGGGCTGCCCTGTGCTCATGACTAGCAGGAGGCCTGCAGTGAGGGGCTGCTGAGGTCTTCCATGGCCCAGCAGCTTCCTCAAGCACAGCAAGTAAAACTTGAGCTCTGTTGCTCTCGGTTTTGCCCCTGTTTGCCCTTTAAAGTAGAGAAAATGGTCTGGAATGTAACCCTGTGGCCTCTGCGATTACTCTGACACCAGTTCCAACTCTTGTGGCCACTTAGCAAGTGTTTGGTCCTGAGTTAGTAACACACCCTGTTCAACCTCTTTCCCCATCTGTAAAATGGAATCATAGAGTACCTTCCTGAGAGACCTCATGGTGTTGGGCTCCATCTGCCCTGTCAATCTTTCTCTTCCCTCAGGCCTTGTTTCTGTATGAGCTTCTGACAAAGGTTCCTGGAAGGCCTGAGGAACTCCTGAGGTAGGAGAACAGAACTTGGTGCAGGGCTGAAGGCCCGCTGGAGGGAGAGCTGGATGGTCCCATCTGTAGCCTGTGTCAGAATGTACCTGTCTTCTCCTGCTGCGTCTTTCCTTTCTCCTCTCTACCCTTCTTCTGCTGGTCCTGGCTTTGTTTTCTAGCACTGGGCAGCTGGTCAAAGGTGTGACGTGTTCCCACATTGATGCCATGGACGCCAACTCCTTCCTGGCCCATTTCCGGTATTTCGAGGACAGTCTCTCTCTGCTTTCACCGGATCAGGTACCACCAAAGCTTCTTCTTGCTTTTAATCTCTATCCATCCCCCACTTATCCGGCCCAGAGTGACTGTGGTATCTGAAGATATCTATGCCAGAATTATTCAGATTCCAGTGATGACTTGACCCTAAATATTGAACAAGGTTTTCTTCCATGCCTTCTTTTTTTTTGGTGCTGGGAATCGAACTCAGGGCCTTGCGCTTGCTAGGCAAACACTCTAACCACTGAGCTAGATCCCCAACCCCTTCCATTTCTTTTCAAAATCTCCAAGTACCTACATTGCCACAGCCAAAGTTTGAACAAGTTGGTCTTTCCATGTTTAAGTGTGAACCTTAAAAATGTGTTTGTGGGGTTGAGGGTTTAGCTCAGTGGCAGAGCGCTTGCCTAGCAAGTGTAGGCCCCGAGTTCAAGCCCCAGCACCCCCCAAAATGTGTGTAAGGTGTATCCTTCTGCATGTTCATAGTATGCTCTCCTGGGGCTTCAGGTCATCCGTCACCTTTCCAAGGGTGGCTGAGAACGGGAACCATTCTCTAAAAGCATTTTCTTTCTTTATTTCCAAAATGGTTCCAGAGATGCTTTAGCCCTCTGAGGAAACTAGAGGCAGTAACTGACTTTTTATAGTTGCCCAGTTAGTAAAAAAAGAGCCTTGGGGACAGTGTTCTGGGCTTGAGTGTCACCTGTTGGCTGGAGAGAGTGCTGAGAGGGACGTAGGTGGATACCTAGGCCATCTTCTCAACTCCAGTCTTGTGATTCAGGCCCAGATTACAATTTCCAACGGTGACTCCTTCCCCCTCCCCCGGGCCGTTGTCCTACACTGTAATCCTTTGAGGGCACTGCGGGCCTGCTCGGGAGCAGCTGTGTGAACGTGGCTGGGGCCGGGAGCGCGCCTTACAGGGACCCGCAGCGCTGCTCCGGCTGCCCGCCTTTGTGGGAGTTTTGCGCTGGACACATTTAACGACACTTTCTGAGCATGACCATCGTGTTTCTCACCTCTCCGCTTTGGAATGGGAGATGTCTTTTCGGCCTGAAATGGGATTCACTGTTCCTACCTCAAGACCCTCACTGGAACGCCTTCGTGTTTGAAGGCCTGGGGACGATGGCCGGTGACGGGCTTGCTGCGAATCGCGCAGTAATTAACACAGTGAAAAGATTCCGCCGTCATCCAGAGGTAGTCCTAGCGTGCTGGCATCACACATTCCCAGGCATAGTGAATTTATTAGCGCTAGAAACCAAAGTCTGGTGCAGTGTTACTACAGCGGGGTCTCCCGGTCAGGCCGGGAGCTGTGAAGGATTGGAGACCCTGCTTGTCTTTACGTGGGTGTGGTTTTGTTTCAAATGGACAGTGGTGGGATTGCTCTTCATCTACGCTGCATGCCTGAGTGGGAGTCGATTAGGGGTCTAATTACAATACTGTGCTACTTTTTCAACCATGGAGAGGCCAGCTGTGTGAGGTGGATGCCACCTCCACGAAGAAGCTTTTCCTGGTGCTTCTCAGGACTGTGATTCTCAGGACCTCCAACAGCTCTCAAAGACATTACCTTGCCCTCTGTCTGGCCAATGTTGCGTTTATGCTTCCCTGGCCGTTTGCTCAGTTTATAGTTTTTTTTTTAAAACAGCCTGATGATTTCCTGTGTGTGCTGTGAGGTACATTGATCAAAGCAAATTTCAGAAGATTTGTTTATATGAACATCGTTTCAGTTATTCTGTTTTCTTCTGAGGCTCAGAAATCCAATGTTCTTTTCTTGCTATTATTCTTCATCTGTGTTAATGACATGGCTGATGATTCTAAAGAGAAATAAAATTCATAGATTGGAAGTATCTGAACTCAACTTTTGACTAATTCAAGGTTGTGGTTGGTGGCTTGGAACAATCATGGTGAAATGTCTGGTGTCTGAAATCGCAGGCATTTCAGACTACATCAGCCTGGGTGACCTTCTAGTAGCCCAAATCTTACAGTATACAAGCTGTGATACTTTAATGTACGCCCATGCTCCTGAGTCTGACTTCATGGAGCAAGGGACTCCCCTGAGGTACATACACAGAGAAGTTATTGCTTCTGGTTGTTATGGTGATTACTTATTTTATCTTTAAAAAGACTATTCGTGACATTTTGTGTGCCTTATCTACAAACACTTATCTAAAAAAACAGCTCCTTCAACGTGGTGAGCTGGTTTTTCACGCATCGCAGTTGTTAGCTTTTGCAGGCCTTGCTATTTTGATTTTGAGGCTGAAGCTGTTTTTGACACTGCACATGTGTGTTACGGCTTCCTTGATCTGCTCTTGACGGCTCTTTGGCTGACTTTTTCGCAGAGTTCATTTCGAGAGTGTTATCTTTGGCATTCTAACAGTGATATCAATACAAGGTTGTGTAACTCTCCATACTCAATGGAGCTTAAGGGAGAATCTACTAATTTGCTTCCAGAAGAACTTATGCAGTGGATCAAATGCAATATCAGGCCAGAAGCTGTTTTTGTGGGAGCCATGCGGACCATGGTGGGCATCAAGCTGTCCACACTGCACTCCATTGTGAGCGAACCCCACTAGAGGACCCGGACTTGAGGGCTCAAACGAAAATCTATCTCGTGTATAGTCAAGGATCTGTGAAAGTTGGAGATAATTTGCTGAAGTTACATGTGAATTATTGTGTTTTAGAAGACGCGTGGTGTATTTGGAGAACTCAGCCTGTGGCAGCATCCCAGGAATCTAGGACATGGAAAACTCTTCCATGAGGGCTGCAAACCCCTCGTTCCACAGCACCCTGCTCATGGATGCAGCGCCTTACTTCAACACTGTGTTTCAAAACACTTTGTCAGAGTATTGAAAGTGAAGTGTGAAAGACATTATTTCAGCTACTTCTGATGTAGAGAAGGTGGTGCAAAGAAAGCATCAAAGACACAGACTTAACATTCATTAGAATCACAAGTTTTAATAAGAGATGCTTAAAATAAGAGACTAAGAATGGCTTCGGGTTTTTCTGATTACTAAAGGCAGATTTTTTTTTTTCTCCATTGAATGTCAGCCTTGTTAAACTTGTCACATAGATAATTTTACTAACTCTCAGGAAAGATCTTCTATAATTTCCTCTGTTTTAAAAGATTCTTTCTAGTTAGAGTGTTTTTAAAAACACCTTGTTTTGTAATGTTTTGAATCCCTAGAAATTTGCTTACCCAACTAGTTAAGTATTTCCCGCTGATTAGTTCTCAATCTAAGTTCAACAGGTATTAACCTGTCTTTAGAACCCAGTGGTTTTTCTCTTAAAATCAGGGTAAAATGAAAATTGTTACAGTATACAACCAAATTTGGAGGTTAAACATGATAAGAAAGGAAAATCCAGTTAAATTTATCCAATGAGAGTATCAGATGCTAAATCTCGAACGAAGCAAAGGCCGTTCCATCTTAACAGCCTGGTGACTTTTTGGACACAGCCTTTATTTCCAGCAAACATCTTTTGTAATAGACATCTGTATGTCCTCATTTATGTTTGATTTTGGATGATTTATCAACCCCTTCCCCCAATAAAACCTACCCAAAAATAATGCTTTGAAAAGGGTAAGTAGTTGTCTTGAAGACATAGTAGCGAAATATAGGCTAGTACTCTCTTTTCTTTGCCTGATAAATACTAAATATGCTGAATCTGCAATATTTTAAGGTGTGTCTACTTTAAATTCACCATTTTGGAGTTTTTATACTTATACTTCCCTTATAGCCTCGGCCCTCTATCCTTGAAATAATGAAATGCTTTCATTCCATAGGTTAGTTCACTTATGGTAGCAGGCAGTCATATACAGAAAAAAAGAGTAAAATTATTTTTTCAACCTTTATAGTTGTAAAATATTTTAATATAGGATACAAAAGAGCTAAGAAAGAATGTCACATTTTATTTACTTTTGCATTTTCAAGTAATTTATTTTCCCGTAAGTGTGGCGCAAAGAAGACAGATACAACACCTGACATTCATAAAATTAGAAAAACAACATTTTGAATGACGTTTTCATAGGGAATATTTTAAAGAAGTTGGCAGAATTCGACAAAAATGGGATGAGCTGTATTAACTAATAAACTGCTTCAAATGCAAAAAAAAAGAGATTAAAAGAATATGCAAAGTTTTTATAGAGCCCAGTTATTTCCTTGGATTATTTATTCTGTAAACGCTTCTCAAACTTGAGCTTGTATCAGCCATACCTGAAGGATATTAAAACACACACTGGGGGGCTGGGGCTGTTGCTCGATGGTAGGGCACTTGCCTAATACTTGCCTGACATGGAAGGCAAAGTTCTACCTCCAGCAGGGCAAACAACAAAACAAACAAAAAGTACAGAGTGCAGGCCCCCATCTCAGAGCTTCCCATCAATTAGGTCTGGGGTGAGGCCTGAGAGAGTTTTCATTTCTTTTTGTCTTTTTTATGGCACTGGGGACTGAACCCAGGGCTTTGTACTTGCTAAGCAAGCACTCTATACAGGGCTACACCCCCAGATGGCATAATTTTGCATTTCTAATTAGCTCCCTGGCTAGAACTGCCAAAAAGTCCTGCCCAGGTGGGGATGTCAATAACTGAGCAAATGAGTGGAGGTCAGACCTGCTTTGAGGAAGACCTACGTGTTGGAGTAGGAGCATTTTCCCTAGCAACGTGCTACCTCGAATACCAGTTCATTCTAAAATTTGCCTGTATTGTTTACATTTTACTGAAAATACGTAATTATTATGTAAAATAAAATAGTATGGAGAAAGTAAAATTTCCCCTAATTTTCCCTAAAGCGGTGGTTCTCATTGGGGGGACTGTTTTGCTCCCTAGGGGCCTTTCGGCCATGTCTGGAGACACTTCGTTGTCACAGCTGCAGTGTGGGTGTGGGTGGGTGCTACTGGCATCAAGTGGGTGGAGGCCGGGGTTGCTGTTCCTAAAATGCACAGAACAGCCCTCACAATAAAGAGTTATTTGGTCCAAAATGCCAACAGTCCTGAGGCTGAGTGTCCCTCTTCCACAGGTTAGTATAGGGAAAACTTAGCTTTTTCTTTGAAGCATATAAACGTATTTACATGTAATGTAAAAAACAAAAATGAGTTTATACTACCCACTGCATAGTATTTTACTGTATGCATATGCCATAATTTACTTAACCAATCTCCTACTGCTGAACATCTCACTTTCTTTTTTTTGTTTTTTTTTGACATCTCATTTTCTTACAGTTATAAGCAAATTGTGATGAGCATTATCACACTTAAACTTTTGTGTTCATCTTTTCATTACCTCTGTGTCCTCATCTGTGATGTGAGCATAGTAGCCATTCCCACACCACAGTGTGTTTTATCACATAAATGAACATCTAGAAAACACTTAGCACAGTGCCCAGCATAAAGAAAGCACCATCTGTGTTTGTTCTTGTTATTATTGGACTAAATTCCTAGAACTCCTAATCTTCCAGGTTAATTGTTTGGCGTGGAAATACTGGGATGTTTCCAGGTCGTCTATGCCACTCTTCCTCCTGGCCACACTTCCGTAAGTGACCGTGGGCCCCTCTTTTCTGGCTTGGCAATAAGATGGGTGGGATTCCTGAACCAAAGCGTTTCTTTACCGCTGTTTTCTTGACAATCCAGAGGCAGTGTGGAGTGTGCCTTACACAGCTAAGCTCTCATAAACCAGGAATTAAATTCTGAGCCCCACGTAGATCACATAGAGTTTCAAACTCTCTTGCCTTTTCTTTTATTTAAAAACCAAAGTCAAAGCAACCCGTGCCTGAGTGATTACCAGTGAAGTAGGTCCCACGTGGGCTGGCCTCTGAGGTGGGCCCAAGCTCCAGGAGAGTCAGGCCTGGTGGGAGCAGTGGGGACTTCCTGTTTTTCAGACATGGTCAGGACCTGGTTTCTCTCCTTTCTCCTTCTTCATTTCCTTCCACCTTCTTTTGTTGTTATTGTCTTAATTCATTCAAAAATATATATTTTGGGTACTTACCATGTACTAGTTCTGAGAGATAGGTGAATTTTCCTCCTAAAATCTTTGGGAAGGGGAACATCAAGTCAATTGTAGTATCAAATTGATATTTGGTTGAAGGTGACAGAACCTGATGCAAATTGCCTCAGGCAATACCAGGGAATTTTTGGTTCTGGCAGCTGGAAATTCCAGGGAGAGACTTCAGGCATGCTTGCGTCTAGGGACTCAAAGGATGTCATCTGTCTCTGGGGCCAACTTTCTTCTGCTAGCTTCATTCTCAGGCAAGTTCTTGCTCTCCTATGTCCTTGGAAGACGCAAAGTTACATTTTCTCGGTGTCATATTTGGGGAAAAGAGAAAGACTTTCCTTCCCATCACTTTTAATAAAAGTCTTGGGTTTGACTTTCATCAGCCTTAATTGGACCAATTTGCTCTCCTTGAACCAATCAATGGGAAGATGCGTAACTTTGACTGGAGCTGGAAGTGAAATCAGCCACACCCAAATCACAGAGGCTTAGAGGGAAACAGGTGGTTTTCCAAGAAGCCCAGGCGCTGCTACCATGAGAATGGGGAATGGGCAGTGGGCATGAAGAGCAGATGTCGTCTTCGGACTGGAGAGTCAGGAAAGCCTGAAGGATGAGTAGAGGGTAGAGAGTTTTAGATGGACACTCCAGGGAGGGACATGGGGATGTCTGGTCCAGTGGTGCAAGAGCCCAGCAAAGCACATGGTGCATCTCTGCGACGCAGGTGCAGAGAGAAGCCCAGAAAAGCGGAGACATCAGGTGATGGAGGCTTTGTGTGCCACTCTGACGTGTAGCAATCAGGTTTATGTTTCAGAAAGGTAATTGCCGTCACCATTCTATGACAAAGCCATTGCATTTTCTTCCTTATATTTGTCATTCACTGAAGTGATCTGTTTTATTTCATTGAGTCCTGTTTGGCTTCTGTGTTTCTTCTCCCTCCTAGAATTAAACACCGAGAATGCAGGAAGCACTTGTGTCTTGTCATCGCTGTATCTGGTTACTAGTACAGGGCCTGGCAAGCAATAAGTACTGTAGATATTTGCTGAATGAGTGAGGAAATAAAGACTGTTACTGGGAATGGAGAGATGAGAGCAGATTACACTAATGTTAAGGAACAGTGAAGGTTTGAAAGTAAAGGGAAAACAGAGCCCGGAACAGCATAGAGGAGAAACAACATGAGGGAAGATATTGAGGGAAGATACCGAGTCTGGTTTTGGAACAGTCAAGCGGTTGGTGTGAATAGGCCACATGGATCTTGAGCAGTCTTTCTCAAACTTTATTTCGTCTTTGCCTTCTAAGGAGAAAATTTTAATTTCATTCTAATAAGAGAAATTATATTCTAGGACAAATATATTATTGAGTAGTGTTGAGCTTTGGTGAGTCGAAAATCACCGTAATATCTAAGGCCTTGCCCACACCCTCATCGGAACCATGATCAAAGGCTTAGCAGGGAACTCTGGATTGGAAAGGGACAGAATTGGGAGCCACTTCTCTCACTCTTTCCACTCTCTTGTCTTTATTCCTTATTTTCCATTTTATTTTGTTTCCTCTTTCTCTTCCTCTTCCCTCAACCAGTCCATTGGTCAGTATGTTTATTGAGGCTCCAGTCTCTGGTCAGCGTGGCTTAGGCATAGAGGCGGAGCATTTGGGAAGTTTGTTTCCCTCCCCTGGAAGAGGAGTCTGATGAGTGGGAGGTTTGCTACAGGCCACAAGGAGCCACACATCCCTGGGGGGAACAGCCATTTGAAGCATTTGGATTATCTCTGGGATGAGCTCTTGTACGTGTGGACGCTGATTTCAGGAGCAGAAGCAGAGCAGCCCCTGCTTCCTCTTCTCACGCTCTCTTTCTCTCTCCAGGGCACACTTCCTGGCTTCTGTGCCACCCTCCCAGTGTGTGCCCTTTCTGATCAGCCTGGGGAAGAATCAGTTGGATTCGCTGGTTTTGGATCCGCACAAAAAGAATTTGGTCCTCAGGAAAGTCCAGCAGTGCCTGGTAAGGAAATTTCTTAAGCGACAATTTCACTGAGGTCCCTTCCCTTCTGGGTGTCAGGGGTCAACTCCGGAGCCCTTGAGGGGCTCTGCCTGGGCTCTTGGGCCTGCCGTGATGGCAAGAAATCTGGCTTGGGGCCCTAAAATCCCTGGTTGGAACCAACTTGGCCATTGGTTCCCCAGACTCCTGTCCTGGGGCTAGAATGAGGGGAGGCCACTCTGGAGGGCTGGGAAAAAGGCACGGCAAACAGAGTCTGAGCTCTGGGCATGCAGCAATTAGTTATGAGGCTTTGGGAGAGTCACTTCCCCTCCCTGAGCCTCAGTCTTCTCATATGTAAGGTGGGTGTCTCCTGGAGTTCTGGAGGGCATAAAGTAGGCAATGTGTTGTTTAAGGCAAGGTCCCAAGGCCACCCGCCTGAGGAGCTGTTTTTAAAAAGTGGATGATATTACTGCTCACCCCTGACAGTTACTAGGAACATTAAGTGGATTAAGATCTGCAGACACTTAGAAGAGTGCTTGGCACATAGTGAGCGCACGATAAACGTAAGCTATTTTTGCCCTTTTGAAAAAGAACTTTGAAAGCTTTCAAGTGCTATACAAACTTTGAAGGGCTATTTTTTTCAATGTTATTCTATTATCATGATGCTTGTTGAACTCTGGAGAGTCCCTAGAGCTGTGACAACGATAACCACCCTCAATACTGAGTGCTCGGAATGTGCCCAGCTAGTTTTTCTCAGACTTCTGAGATCTGCCTCCCTGGGAAAATCAGGCCCCTCTCTGTCTCCTGCGCTCCATGGCAGGGACTCTTTAAGACGTTTGGGGTAGGAAGTATTTTCATGTCCTTGAGCCCTGCTGGATTGCCCATCGGATTCACGTGTTGGTTTCAGGACAATTCCATTGCCGATGAGTACATTGTGGACATCATGGGGAACCTGCTCTGCCATTTACCGGCGACCTTCATTGGAAGACGGATCTTGCCCAGGGCCTGGGCCGCCGCTCTGCCTGGACTCAGGGACTGCCCAGACCTCAGCCCCGAGCAGAAGGCTGCGGTGAGGCTCAGACTCCTGGAACAGTGCGGGTGAGAGGCTCAGCTCACGGGGGTGGGGGTCCTGGGGGAAGGGTGCTGGCTGGGGGTACCTGGTCAGCAGAGACAGTCTCCAGCACGGGGCACTATCGGATGCCTGCGCATATTCTGGAAACTTGAGCTTCCTTCATTTGGCTTTAGATTTCCTGTGAAGTGGGAACAATTGTAGCTGCCCACAGGCCTTACCTGGTTGTCACTGACACACCTTGGCATATGGGAGGGAAAGAGTTTTGAAAAGATGGTACTTTAAAATGCAAGGTTTGGTAGTATTTATTTTTTTAAAGGCTATATTTTAAGAGTAGTTTCAGGTTCATAGCAAAATTGAGAGGAAGGTACAGAATCCCCACCTATCCCTTGCCCCAGTATCTCCATAGTTTTCCCACTGTCAACATCTCCCAGCAGAGTGATGCATTTATCGCAATTGCTGAATTGACATTCTTGTCATTACACTACCATTATTACCCAAAGTCGGCAGTTTACATTAGGGATTCCTCCTAGTGTTATGCATTTTATGAATTTGGACAAATGTATAAAAACATATTCACCACGAAATGTCATTCAGAGCAGTTTTACTGCCCTAAGATCCTCTGTGCTGTTCATATTTATTCCTCCCTCCCCCTAACTCCCTGCTCACCACTGATAATTTTGCCTTTCCCAGAATGTCCTGCCATTGGAACATATAATATGCAGGCTTTTTAGATTTGCTTCTTTCATTTAGTATTATGCATTTGAGGTTGGTTTTCTCCACATCTTTTTTTTTTTCCTTTTTTTTTTTTTTTTGGTGCTGGGGATTGAACTCAGAGCCTTGCATTTGCTAGGCAAGTGCTCTACCCCTGAGATAAAACCCCAACTTCTCCACATCTTTTAATGGCTTGGTAGATCATTTCTTTTTAGTGCTAATTAACATTCAACTATCTGGATGTTCCACAGTTTGTATACAGATCCACTCAGGGAAGGATGGCTTGGTTGCTGCTGGGTTTTGGCCATTATACATAAAGTTGCTATAAGCATTCATGTGCAGATTTTTGTGTGGACATAAGTTTTCATCTCCTTTGGGTAAAAACTGAAGTGTCAAGTTGCCAGATCGTATGACAACATGTATTTCATTTTCCAAGAAGCCATCTAATTGTCGTCCAAAGTGACTACCATTTTGTATTTCTACAGTGTTGTATTTATTATGACTTAATGATATTGATGATGACAATGACAATAGTAGGAGCCATCACCTCTGGGTGAGTCAGAGCTCCCTGGAAGAAAGCAGAAGTATCCTTTCCCAGGTAGTGTCTCCTGAGGGAGATATTTGAGTAGGACTTAGCTGCCAGGCAGGGCTGAAATGATAAGTGTTTTTTGAGCAATTACAGTGTCACAGGCATTATGCTATTATGTAGAGTTTAACAGCACGAAATCAGGAGTCAGAATCTTTGGGTTAAAATTTTCTTTCTCTCATTTACTGTCTGTGTGACCTGGGAAAAGTTGCTAATCTTGGAGGTTCTAGCAGGGGAACGCAGCTGCTCCTCATATACCCCTGACCGAGGAAACGGTCCTCCTCTATCGGCGGTGGTTGTCCTCTTCGACCGAGCACGCAGCTTCAGGTGGGACACACCTGGAGTGCTGAGGGAGGAAGGGGACACCCGCCTAGCCAGCCAGATCAGCTGAATCAACCCTGGCGATCAGTGGGGTGACAGATGCCGCAGCCAGATCGCCCTCACGTCCAGTTGCTTAATCTTCTGGCAGTTTAATTTTCACGTCTATAGAATGGGGGCAGTCATAATCCCCAGCTGGCGGCGATGATTGCATGAGTTAATATAGGTAAAGAATGTATAATAAGGCCAGTCACATAAGTGCTGAGTATTTGGCAACTATTTTGACAGTCGGACTAAAGATACACTGGTTATTGAAGTGAGTGTGGTTCCTGCCCTCAGAAACTCATGGTCCAGTGTGATAATACTTTCTACCAAAGAAATAGAGGTGGGGACGCGTGGACCAGGGCAGTTTGCCTTGGTGCTAGTGGGGGCTGTCACCACTAATTGGGTAGATCTCCTTCACAGATGTCACCAAAGATAGTGTCATGTACTTAATTACAGACATTTGTGATCTGTCTAAGAACAAGACAGATTAGTGATGTTAGTGATGGGTTAGTGATGTTATCCTGCCAAGTTCAAGAGGAAAAAAAAAAGTTTTTGTGAGAGAAGACTGTCCTGGTAATTACAAAGGAAAAACTTGGTCATTACTCTTAAGGAAAGGAAGGAAGAAAACATTGTGATTAAAGGTGCAAAAACTTGATAATTCAACTCAAATACAAAAATGGGAAATTACTGGGTTCAAAAGTGGAGTATAATAGAAAACTACAGGATGCTGATTTCAGGCATGGGTGGATGAAGAATTTCAAATGTTCCTCTTATTCTTCAGCCCTGAATTCCTTGGTGTGGTCTTTATTTTCTCCATTTGGTGGCAAGCTTGGTCTCCAGAATCCTCTTTACTGGGAAGGATGTCAGGAAAAAGAGAACCCCTCTGAACGTTACATTCAAATTCCAAGGGATGACTCTGATTGGTCAGTCTGCATCACATGCCAAGTTTTTTTTTCCCCCGACCAGAAGAGTGGGGTCCTGTGACTGACAGCCTTTCTAGGTATTAAGAATGGTCTGCTCTTGAAAACGAAGGATGCTAGGGCATAAGGGCACAAGATGTCCACCACCGCATGGGTTTTTCATTTCACTGCTTGCCATTTCTTCTTAGACCCCCACAGAACTGGACAGTGGAGACTGTGAAGGACTTGGGACATTTTCTCATACTTTTCTCAGGAGATGAACTACGTCCTGTTGCTACAAAGGTACCTCTGTGCCTCCTTTTCTGAAGGCTGAAGAGTTTGAAGGGGAGGAAAGTATGGTCCATTGTATCCCTTGGGTTTGCTACAGTTCTGGAAGCTTCGTCTCAGATGTTTCCAATTTTATTTCAGGTTGCCCAAGGCTCAGAATAAGGGAGTGAGGCAGGAGCTAAATGAACCCTGGGCTACCCTTTGGCCCTCCAGGCAGATGTATAAAGCCTGGGAACTGTTATTTAGCTTTTTTTTTTTTTGAGACAGGATCTTGCTACATAGCTTGGCTGGCCTTGGACTTGCCATGTACACCAGGCTGACATTGAACTTGCTGTGTAATCTGGGGTGGCTTTGAACTCATGATCCTCATATCTTAGCTTTTTTATTTTTTCTGTTTGTTTGTTTTTGAGTTGAGGGTCTCTCCCTATGTTGACCAGGTTGATCATGAACTCCTGGGTTCAGATGATCCTCCAGCCTTAGCCTCCTCAGTATCTGGGACTACAGGTGTGTGCCACCACACCTACTCCCATTCAGTGTCTCATAGCCACCAGTACCATATGCTCATGTACATGTATGCCCAGGTTGTGCGATCACTGGTGCAAATACATTGAACCCCAAAATGCAGCCTTATTGAACATGACCTTCGGACAGGGCACTGTAGTTGGAGTGACTCTCCCTGGTTTAGACAGTCTAGGCCAAGAGATAAGCAAACCAAGCAGAACTTAGTCTCCTTCTGCTATGTAGCAAAACCACACCGTCTCACAGGCATATAACAATGAGTATGTTTCCTGCTGTCTGGTCTGTGGGTCACTGGGGCAGCCATAAGTCTCCAGAAGTCTGCACTGGAGAGGGTATGAAGCTCCAGCAAATGTAGTGGAAAAGTGTAATTGGAAAAATGACCAATGGCCAATGGCCAAAGCAAGTCACATGACTAAACCCCATCCTCACGAGGCAGGAAGTAGCTTCTTTCCGTGGAGGTGGAGGGTGGAGAAGGAGCGAATGCTTGTTGCACAGCAGTCAGACATCTGACGCTCTCCTACCTGTACATAAATGCCCAGGTGCATGTTACACGTGCCCAGCAGGGCTCTCCAACACACGCACATTGCTCTGGGGCACACGTGTACCATACACTGGTCAAATCATCTTCTGAGTGTTCAAACTTACAGTCATAAGCAGTAGATATGTAAATATTGTACACTGATCTACTCTTTTAAAAAATCAACTTCTGGGGTGTGATGGTGCACACCTGTAATACCAGCATTCTTGGAGGCTAAGGCAGAAGGATCATGAGTTGAAGCCCAGGCTGGGCATCTTATTGAGAATCCGCCTCAAAATAATAATAATAATAATAATAATAATAATAATAATAATAATAATAATAATAAATAAAAGGGTTGGTGAAGTAGCTCAATGTGAAGGTCTTGGTTTCAATTGCTAGTATTGAAAAAAAAAATGAAACTTGTCAAATTGACAGTCTTGTATCCACATGGTGCGATCCCAAACAACACAACACAGAGTTAAAAAACCCGAGTTACAAAGAATACACATAGTAAGATACTAAGTTTGTGAATAAATACTAGCTAACTTAATTTTAAGCACATGCAGAGCCCGTGTACATGTAAGAGCAATTTAAAAGTGTGCTGGAGAGTGGTTAATGCCAAATTCAGCGTCTCAGCTACTTCTGGGGCAGGAGGGAGGCAGGAGAGTGAGGGAGGGACCTATCAGTTATATCTGTAGTGTTTTATTTCAGAAGCTGGATTGTGGGTACCTGCGTGTTTTGTTGTATTATTTTCTATACTCTTTTTTCATGCTTTAAATGTTTAATTAAACAAGTAATATATGCTCCTGGATAAAATAAAAATCCCAAGTGCTCCAAAGACCACAGCATGAAAAGCAAGAGTCCTTCCCACCCGGAGTTCTAGTTCCCCAGCCGCCCTCCCCAGAGGTGGTCTCTGCTCTCAGTTTCTTACACATCCTTTCAGAAGAATCTTACCCACACCTCCACACATGCCCCCCTTTAAAAACACAAAGGTGAAAGTACCAGTCACTTGGCTACAGACTTGGCGTTTGTACAAGTTAACCATGGCCGTGCATCGCCTAATGGTAGGAATGAGTTCCAAGCAATGTGCCATTAGGTGATTTTTGTCATTGTGTGAACATCATAAAACATATTTACATAAACTAACATCTTGAGGTGATGGAGTCTTATGGGTCTGCTGTCATATTTGGGGCTCACATTGATGGAAAGTATTGTTAACTGGCACTCAGCTGGCCTTTTAGAAGAACGGCAGTGCAGGAAGTTTGTTTACACCAGCAGCACCACAAACACGTGGGTGTTGTGTTGCATTAGGATGGTGGCAGTGTCACTAGGCACTAGGAATTTTCCAGCTCCATTACCATCTTATGGGACCAGCTCTGTGCATGTGGCCCATCACTGACTGTGGGGTCATTATTGAGCTCACGACTGTATCTTAGAGCTGCTGCTCAACCTTAGCTGCACATGAGAATCAAAGGGTGAGATTCTGATGTGGACTTCTACAGTCCCCACCCCAGACCAACTAACTGAGACTCTCTGGAGGTAGGGCCTGGGTATCTGTAGAATTCCCAGGTGGGCCTGACCTCCAGCCAGGGTCCCTGAGAATTAGAATAGAAAGAACTGTATCAGCTGAGGTGCTTTCTCACTGGGTAGGCTGGGACACAGTGGTGCATGATGGTGTGAGTGCTCAGCACATTTCCTAGGCTCGTGGACGGGGCTCCCAGTAATATCCTAAGTCTCGACAGAGCGCGTTATTTCCAGATGAGAACTGGTACCTTCTCCAGGGTGACCAAAGCTCCTTGCTACTAATTTCTATCCAAACCCCAAATGTAGCCCTTCCCTGCTTCTTTTTATGGTAAATATTAAGTTAAAAAACTTTAGAATAGCACCAAGTCAAAACCTATATTTTCATAGATATTATCAGACTGCCCTGGTAATAATGCACCATTTCACAGTCCCACAGAAAAGTGAGTGCTCACGTCTCCTACATTTCAGCCAACATAAAGTCCTATGACTTTATTTTTGATGATCTGATGGGTGAAAATGACATGTACTTATTTAGCATTTAATGGATTATTGTGGAGATCAAGTGTCATTTTATACGATTCTTTATAGAGATCATATTAGTTGGGCTAGGGATTAAATTTATAAGGGAAGCTGCAATAAAGAAAAAAAAACCCAGAGGCATTAAGTAGTGTTACTGTATAAGCTCTGATTTAAATGTGTGTAATGGGCTTTGATTATGACCTGTTCCTCTTAACCTGCAGTTCCCTGATATTCTTCAACAAACAGCTTCTAAGATGCCTGCGTCCCAGGCCCCTGAAGAGTTTCTCTGGGCTGTCTTTGACTCTGTTCACAATAGCAGTGGTGAGAACCGCCCCAGCTTTCACTCCATCCCTGGTGAGTGTTCGTGGGGATCTGATCTCATGCCAGGTGACAGTGTTTTGGGCTGAGTCCCTGATATTAAGAGGCCTCCTTGCCTGTGGAACAGGTGAGGTATTTGGGAAGCAATAGAATGACAAAAATCTACAGGCCAAAGAATGACACCTTTGTAAAGAGGTTTGAAGTCATTTTCCACTCTTCCTTACCTGGGCTGTGGGTTTAATGGGTGGAGGTGTATAACAAATATTTCAGTAGGATTGGCTAAAGGGCCCACGTAGTTTAGCAGCTAAATATTGCAATTATGGGGGCAGCTGGCCAGATTTGAAGCCTGAGTCTGCTACTGTTGTGTGACTTTCAGTTAATGTTTTAACCTCTCTATGCTTCAGTTTTCATTCTCTGTAAAGTAGAAAAAAATGGAAGCCCTATACCTCGCTGGGTTATTTTGAGGATTAGGGGGCTTAAACCTATAAATGTATTCACAACAGTGCCTGGCATATAGGAAATGTTCAAGAAGTGTTAGATATTTTCATTATCCTTACTATATGTTGTGTGCAGACTTGTTCTAGCCACAAGGAGACAAAATTAATTGGGCCTAATAATAATTGTAATAATTCATAGTTGACAATCAGCGTTTGCTTGCTTTCATTCATCCAGCAAATAATTATTGAGCATCTATTATGTGACTAAAAGAGAAAAAAAGTCCATGGCCCTCTCAGAGCTTTTAAATGGGGCATAGCTAAACGATCAGTTTTATACACAAGCAAAATATATAGCATATTGTATGATGATGAATGTCAAGAAGGAAAATCCAGAAGAGAAAGGGGGCTGGCTGGCAGTGTCCAGTGGGAGATCATGATGTGAAAGGAGAACCATCAGGGAAAGTCTCACAGAGACGGTGACATTCGAAGGAAGCCCCATGGAGTGTGGGCCATAAGGACATTCGAGGTTAGCGTCTTCTAGGGAGAGAGAGCACAATGGCAGTGTTTTAGTTATTTTCTTGTTGCTGGGACAAAATATCTGGCATCCACAAGTTAAAGGCTGACGGGTTTATTTTGACTCACAGTTTGTAGAGCTTTTAGTCCATAGTTGGCTGGCTCCGAGGCAGGGCGGCCTGGCAGATGGGAAAGTTCACATATATACACACACACTTCCAGGCCACGCCCATATTGACCCACCTCTTCCCACCAGGCTTCACCTCCCAATATCACACCCAGCTACAAACCCATCAGTAGACTAGATAATCCAATATCGTACACTCATGATCCAGTCACCTCCCAACAGCCTCACATATGAATGCATGAGCCTTTGTGGGAACGTCTACATATAAGTCATAACAGGCTGTGAAAGAGAGTTGGGAAGTGAGGAGCCAGTGTGGATGAAGGGGAACAAAGGGCCAGGCATATGGGGCCTGATAAAGGAAACCCTAAGGACTTTGGTTTTACTCTGGTGGAGGCATCATGGGGCAGCAAGCTAAGAAGCGTCATATCCTCTATATGCACTTTCTCATCTTCATTGCTGCCCAATAAGGTGGGCACTATGATCCTTCCATTTTCTTGGTGAGGGAAACTGGGGCTTAGAGAGATTAAAGGATGTGGGTAAAGTCACAGGGTTGGTAAAGGGCAGTTCTCGGACTTATGCCCAAAGCTGGCATAAGTCATCACTGGCTCCAGCTGCCTGCAGAGCCCAGCAGTCCAGGTATCACCGTGTGATGCTCTTACAGTGTGCACGCAGGACACAAAAGCAAGACTGTCTTTGCTCAGGGGAGGAAGCTCTGTTACTAGTACATGAGTAGAGTTTTTATTAGTTGGTTCTGGGTGTCGTTTGCTACTGTGCTTTTAGTAATTAACGCATTAGCAGAATCACTACTTGTTTTTATTTTAGTTAATGGATGTGCATATGTTCATTCAATCTATAAGTATTTGCTGAACACCTACTATGTGCCAGGTTCTAATCCTAAGCCCTGAACATGGAGTACTAAGACCAAGTCCTTGCTGTGCTGTTCAACTCTTCTGTTGCTCTCTAATGCTGGGGTGCACTGACCCTGGGGAGTCAGGAAGGGTGGGTCTTTAGTTCCCTCCAAATGGGTTGTGCTAAAGATGTTTAGCGCCACGATTGGCACCCTGCTCTAATTCTGCCTCTTGGTTGGAACCCAGTGAGTTTGCATTGAAGACACAACGAGAAGGGAGTGGCCACAGGGCTTGGGAAATGCCCTGGCCTCAGATGGTACTTCTGAGTCAGTCCACATCAGTCACGGTTGGCTGCTAAGATGAAAAAAGATCCTGGACTGCTCTTAAAGAACCTTTAGTTTTCTTGCTGGGCACATTGGAGCCAACAATGATGATACCTCATTTGAATGTTGGAGGTAACTATTCAGAGAAAAGCTCAACTTATTCAAAGACTTCTTTCCTGGGACAAGAAGGTCACAACCCCCACTCTGATTTTTATGGACAGCAAATCATTCTCTCAGTTGGACAGGAGAGCTCCATCTCATTCTGGAACCATTAATGCTGGATCATAAACCCAAATGTATAGAGTCCAGGCAGGTAACAAATCATAAAGATGCTAGCAAAGAATTATTAAGTGCTTATTGTATGCCTGGCCTTGTTTTAAGTGCTTTCTGTATGATAACGTTTTCAGTTTTCTTAATCACCATACAAGGTAATTTTTGTGTCTATTTTATAGACAAGGAAACGGAAGCACAGAGGGGTAAATAGCTTTAGATTTGAGCCTGAAGTCAGCACTGTTCACCACCAGTGCTTAGCACTCGAGGGCTTTGTAGTCCAGTTGTAGTGTTAAGTTCCTTCTTCTGCATGTGGATGTGCAAAGAGCTGGCATTTCTGTGAATTGTGTGACCAAGTAGTTAGAAAAAATGGCAGAAGTGGGGTTGAAACTGGCCCTTGGGTCTGTGCCCTCAACCCCTACGCTATCCTGCCTCTTGTGAATCTATCTGACTGCTGAAGGATTTTATTCAGTAAAGGAACTAACATTCCCTGAAATGTTCTCTCCCCTGCTCCTTCCCTGCATCCCCTCACCCTGGAGGTTGCCGTGGAGTCTCTGCTCCCTCTTCCAATGACATCTTCAAGTTGGCAGAGGCCAATGCCTGCTGGGCCCCTGAGGGCCTCCTCTGCATGCCAGAGGATGCATTCGTCAGGAATGTGGAGCTGCTGGGGGCTGTTGAGGGTTTCCGCTGGCCTCAGCTGATGGCCCTGAAGGAGAAGGCGATCCAGGTAAAGCTCACCTCAGGGGGGACGCATCGAATGGGGGAAGAAGCAGACAAAACCAAAGCCCAGCCCCGGCACCTCTGGGCACGGAGCCCTCCTCAAGGAATTCACATTTTACTTGGTTGAAATGTCACTGCCTCAGCTCAGGGATGTAATTGTGAGCGCCTAATCTGAGAAATGGGATTAGCTCCTCCCTCATAGGTCAGCGGCAGGGAATGGACTCTGAAATGTGTATTGGCATCTTGTAATCAGAAAATCAAGTTCTGTGCATGCTCTGAGCAAAACTGTTTCCTGGAATTCTGCCTTTTCTTTCTCTGCTTAGAGAACCCCAATTCCTGCCAGTGGAATTTGCTGAGCATCTACTACAAATTCATTTGAAAACTGCAGGAAAGTGTAAAAGGAAAATAGAAGTAGTTGACCATGTTAAAAAGTTCCCAGTGAGGGGGCTGGGGATTTAGCTCAGTGATTAGAGTGCTTGCCTAGGAAGCACAAGGCCCTGAGTTTGATCCCCAGTACCACAAAAAAAAAAAAAAAAAAATCCACCTTGAAAAAGTTCCCAGTGAGTGGCTCATTTTAGCTGTTGGGGTAGTTGTAGAAGATCTCACCATCTTCATGGGGTTGAAAAATTAAATTGCTTAAAACTGTGTTTAGAACTGCATGGTTTAATAAGTAACCTGAGTTTATTGTAGAAAAGTTAGAAAATAATAAATAAGAAAACCAGTCTTTTACCCAGAACTAAGCATTTTAGATATCTTGATGTGTTCACCTTAAGCGTCACAGTTCGCTGTATATGCATATAAAATATAGATTTCATACATGTATTTTATGCTGATGGTCATTCCTTAGTCTCCATTGAGAACTGACCCCTACAGATACCAAAATCCATGAATGCTGAAGTCTCTTATAGAAAATGGTATAGTGCTTACATACAACCCACAATACCCAATACCATGTAAATACTATGTAAATACTTATTATACATATTGTTTAGGGAATAATGACAAGAAACATGTTTTTAAATTCAATGCAGATGCAATCTGTGTGCGTGTATGCGTGCGTGGTGCTGGGGATCAAACCCAGGGCCTGACAATCACTCTACCCACAAACTACAATTCCAGCCCCAGATACAAAGTATTTTGGAATATGTTTGATCCATGATTGGTTGAATCTGAAGTTTGCAAACAATGTAGGTATGGAGAATTGTCAGTTTTCATGTTTGTATGCTACAAAAAATGATTAGTGTGCTCACTATTCAATAAATTGCTGTCCCTATCCAACAGTATAGAGTACAATTTTTAATATCAGAAACATAAAGTCTATTTCAGTATTTTACATAGCTACATAAGATTTCATTTTCTTGCCTGGTCTTTATCTAGGCAATTGTTATGCTTTTATATTGTGATACATCTTTGTACATATGTCTTTGGGTACTTGTCTCATAATTTTTTAAGGCTAAATTCCCAGAAGTGGAATTTCTGGGTAAATAGGTATAAATATCTAAAGCCCTTTTGATACTTATAGACAAATTGCCCTCTCAAAACTACATGCCCATTTATAGTCTCAGCAACAACAAAGGAGGGTGTCCTTTACCTTGTGTCTTTACAATTTCATAAGTGATCATTCTTGTTACTCCTTGTCAATACAACAGGTTAACATGGTCTTGATTATTTCAAATCAGCATTTCATTAATTGTAATTGAGAATGAACTTTTTTATATGTTTACTTCTTTAAACAAATGTAGTCTTTTTTTTCTTAATGTTTCATAAGATAGTTATATATTAAGGAGACTTTCCTGATGTCTTTGTTGTTGTTTTGATTTTTCAGCGCTGAGGATTGAACCCAGGGCCTGGCACATGCTAGACTAGCACTGTACCACATCCCCAGTTCTTTTTATATTTTATTTTGAAACAAGGTGTTACTAGGTTGTATCTAGGGTAGCCCTGAACTCATGCTCCTCCTTTCTCAGCCCCCTGAGTAGCTGGGATTACAGGCTTGTGCTACTATGCTCAGCCCTATGTCTGTCTTAAATACCATTTTATCTTGTTTAAACTGCTCTAAGAAAATACCTTACACTGGGTAATTTACAAACAATGGAAACTTACTTCTTATGGTTCTAGGAGCCGAGATGTCTAAGATCAAGAAGATCAAGTCACTGGTAGATTGATGTCTGGTGAGGGCTTATTTCTCCTAGTTGGCGCTCTCTTGTTTTTTTTGGTGCTGGGGATCGAACTCAGGGTCTTGCACTTGCTAGGCAAGTGCTCTAGCACTTGAGCTAAATCCCCAACCCTGGCCCTCTCTTGAAGTGTCCTTACATAGTGAAACGGGGCTAGCTAGGTAGTGTTCTGGGGTTTCTTGTATAAGTTCACCCATCCCATGGAACAGGGCAGAGCCCTCCTAACCTAATCACTCTCAAGGGTTCCACCTTCTGTGCTGTCACATTGCCAGTGTTGAGGCGAAAGTAACACACTGTAGCAAATGGTGTCACTGATGTTCCATCCAATCTGTTTTTTCCCCACCTAAAGGTCTGGGACACACCTTCCTGCTGGAAAGAGCACCATGTCGTCTCCCTGGGGCGCATTGCTCTGGCTCTCAATGAGAGCGAGCTGGGGCAGCTGGACCTCAGCTCCATAGACACTGTGGCTTCCCTGAGCCAGCAGACAGGGTGGACCTTAGGACAGGTAGGTAGATGCTACTGTGTCTTTTAAATATTTCAGTTCTCTTTGAATTTGGCTTATATTTTCCTTTATACCCTTGGTCATGTTTATAGTATTACAATGGCTGCTTTTACGTCTTTACTACTAATGCCGTCATCATTGTTATTTCTGAGTCTGTTTCTACAAACCATTCTTTCTTCTAGTTGCGAGTCATATTTTCTTGTTTATTTGGAAGCCTAGTGACTTTGACTAGTGGACGGGCATTTTGAATTTTACATTGGTGAGCTTTTGAGTTAGCTGCATTCCCCTAAAGAACGCTGGGCTTCGTGCTGGTCTATGTTTAAATTACTTTTCTTCCTTTTGAACTTTCTTTGGGAAAGTCTAATGTGACCTTTATTTTGGGCTTAATGTACTTCCATGACTGGGACATGATTCATCTAAAGAGCCTGCCTTGTACACCATGCAATTCCAAATCTCTCCACTGTGGCTGGTGGGAATGTGAATTCTTTTCCGTCTCCACGTGAACCGTGGGAGTTGCTCTGTGATGGTGTTTCAGTCCTTACACACAGGACTTAGTACTCAAGCAGACATCTTTGCAGATTTTTAGAACTCTCCCTCTGTCATTTCCTCCTCTCTAGTACTCACACCACAAACGATAAGTGTCCTGGCCTCTCTGAACAATCTCTCTGTCTCTCTCTCTGTCTCTGTCTCTCTCTCTCTCTCTCATGATTTATAGAAAAATGTAGATTGTCAGTTCTCTGAGGCTGTTTATATGGAAAGAAAACATTCTAAGAGTCTGATTTCATTTCCTTTGGGGCCACCTGTGATATTTATATTGGCTTAGAATAGAGCTTGGGCACAGAAATCGTGTCTATAAAAGATGACTAGGACATATTTTCTTTAAAAAATATGGTTAGACATACATGTTTTATCACATAATAAATATTTATTAAATAAATGAATACTAAAGCATTCTCATTCTGGAGGGGTCAGTGGGAGAGGATTGCCACTTTTTGGGTGCTGAGTTGAACCCACAAGGAAGAATACTTTGCCAAATTTGTTTTTTGTGAATTTTTGACCTTGGATCTCTGTGTCCTCAACTCAGCTGGACTACTGGGCTTGTCTGGGTTCCCTGGAAAGTGTCTCTGAGCAGTGAGGAAAGGCAGTTCTGGGAATTCACCTTATTTATTTTTCTTCTTTCAAGGTTGTCATCCTGTGCTCCCTTTTGTCCAATATCTGAATATAGTGGTTTCGTGTTTTGCCCAGTTGTTTTGTTTGTTTGTTCTTTTTGCACAATTATTGCCCCCTTACCCCCCATTTTTCTAGTTATTTGTAGTGGGAGAAAAATTCCTGTGACTGTTAATCCTTCACGGACTAAAGAAGCAGTTCTCCCCAGAATTTTAATTGTTTTGCTTGGGAGAGATGTTTAGGGTGTCTAATTCCCTGGACTGCTGCAGAGAGAAGTCCTAGCACCTTCCTATTACCTTCGTTCACAGAGAGTTCTCCCTCAGTGGTCATTTTCAGCAATAGGGATGTATATTACCTAATTAGCAACCCTACAAAAATGTGTCTCTCCTTCATTTGTGTTTTAGAAAGTTTTGTCATTAACCCCAACAGTGTAGTTGCCTTAAACAATCACTCAGGTCAGGGGTAGACTGTGCTGATGGACCACGCCTATGTCAATGAGTGGAGTCCTTCTGCCCAGGACCACATGAGCTGAGAGTGGGGCAGGGCACGTGGAAAGCTGATTAACCACCACCCCCCCCACCGCCAAGATGTCTACATCTGAATTCCTGGGACCTGTAAATATAGTATGTTGCCTATGGGACAAATATAGTACATTGCCTTATGGGACTTTGCAGATGAGATTTATTTAAGGATTTTGAGATGGAGAGATACCCTGAATCATCCTGGTGGTTCCAGTGTGATCACAAGGGGCCTTTTCAGAGAGAGATAAGGGTGCCACAGCTAGACTGGGTCATGTGGTCACGGAAGCAGAGGGAAACAGAGGGCTGAGAAGGTGCTGGTTTTCAAGATGAGGAGAGGGCCTTCAGGAGCTAGAAAATTAAATCCCTTTGGAACTCCCAGAGAAAATATGCCTTGCTGATTCATTCTAGGACTTAGGAGCTCCAGAACTATAAATGAATGTGTCTGTGTTTTAAGCCACTAAGTTTGTGGTAATTTGTTACAGCAGCAGTAGAAAACTAATATAGAATAGTTCTTGAGAGGAAAAGTGTGGTGATCTTATTAATTAACTAAAAGAGAATGTGTGCTGGGCAGGCAAAACCAATGCATGTCCCCTACTCTTGTGGGCTTTTTGTGATCAAGATTGTCATGTCCCACAACTCTGAGTGTCAACATTCAGGTGGAACACAGTGTGAAGGGTGTTCCCTTGGAGCTGGGCAACATGCAGGTCCTGGTCACGTGGACTGGATGAATTAATAAAAGAAACATTTCAGATAATGTCTGGTACAGAAAGGTCAATAAAATGGGTTGTTTTTTCATCCTCCTCATCCTCCTCCTCCTCATCATCATGATCATCATCACCACCATTCTTCCTCCCTCCCCCTTCCGGATTAGTTTCTTCATTTGCAAAGTCAGAGGGTTAAACCCAACAATCTGAAGTTTCTCCATTCCAACATTCTATATTCTTGTGGTTCTGTGACTCTAAAACGGGCTTTGACTAGTTTGAGAAGTGCCACATCACACATCTGATATTAAAATCATTCTATTTGTAGTCTGGGGGAAACAGAAAAATATATCCAACTTAGAAACTAGAGTATCTCTTTCCTTTTGCACCAATTTTAATTCTCATGGATGGCAGTGAGATTTATCAATATGTTCGAAGAGGATATGAAAACCTAACATTTGCATATATCATTTGCAGTCAGTTCCTCAACTTTAGCTCCCAATCAAACCCTTAAATGCATGTTTCTAGATTAATAGTCAGACCTGGAGGAACTATATTAACAGATAGTTCAGCCTAAAAACCAATATAAGGGGAAAAAACTATTATAGAAGCCAGAGGGATGAATACAGAGATTGAAATCTTACAGCTCCTCATTTTTCAGTGGTTAATATTGCCTAAGAGTGTTGGTATTAATTGTCTTGGAATCATTACATATATGCTGGTCCAATCATTCAAGGAAATATATTTTGACTTATCACCCTGCAGGCTGAGCTTGCATTTTCTAGGTTCCAGTGGCAAGGACAATTTAATACCACATCTTCAAAGTAATTTTGTTTGAATTGTACTTTTGCACTTTCGTTTTAAAATAGGAATGCCTCCTACGGGGGGGGCACAAATTGCTGTGAGTCAACTAGTGAAACCTGATTGTGAAGACTTAATAAGAAAAATTCAAACTCTATCTTGAATCCTCATTTCTTTTCCCTAGCCAAACATCTTCACTGGTTAGGAGTACAGGCTCTGCAGTCTGACTGTCTGGGCTTTGACCCTAGAACCAGTATTTTCTGGCAGTGTGATGTGGCTTATTTAAACTCCCTGTGCCTCAGTTTCTCACCTGTGAATGAGGTTAATAATGATTAATATTAATATTTAATATTAACTCTTAGGATTGTGGTGGGTATTAGATGAAATGATACAAAGTTGTCTAATTGTGCCAGCAAACAGAAGGCATTCAATAAATGTTAGCTATTATTATTTTGTATGCACATTTCCCTTTAGTTAAAGATATTTACATCTCAGAAGGGCATTACTGAAACTCCCCTATAGTAGCTATGAGTTTAGTAGTCATTGAAGGAAATCTAATAAAGAAACTGATCAGTCTGATTTACAGACACATGAGAAATCTATGTGTATTAGTTACCTTTCTAGAACCAACTGTCTGCAAGAGAGCAGATTTAATACAGGACACTTACAAGTTACAATATTCACCCATAAGCCAAATGCAGGAAGAGTGCAGAATGTCCGTCTTTGCACTGGAGACCCAAAAGATCTAATCGAGGGCTGGGAGCCCACAGCACTGTCCCGTGCATGTCTATGTCTGCCCTAAAAGGCTGAAGAGATCTATACTGAAACCAGGATACGATGCTCACAGCAGAGATGAAGACCAGAGCTCCCCTGAAGCAACAGCAGCCATCCTCGACCACAGCAAGGCCTCGAGCTCCTTCTGTGATCAGAACACCAGAGTCCCCTTCAGGAGAACCAGCCACAACAGAGCTTCTCCTGGGAAACAGCTGGCTACTATCTTCTGTTCCTGTTCTCCTTTATGCTGTGTCAGCAACAATCCTCAGATGGATCTTTTATGCCCAACACCACACCAACTCAGTCCAGCTGGGCGTTCCTGCTCAAGCTGACCATATCAGTCCACCACACTACCAAAAGCCAATCCATCATGTGAAGTCAGCAAAATGATGCCTATGACTTCTATATGTCACTCACTCAGATTTTAATTCATTCACTCATTTAAAAAGTACTTACTGGACTTCCACAATGTAGCAGGCATCATGCTAGATCCTTGGGACAAAATGGCAAGCTCTCTAGATATGGTCCTTGTTTTGGGGGAGTCTACTGGTGATACAGACAAAACAGTCGGTGATCAAGATGAATAAGCTTAAAAAAGTGTGATAAGTGATAAAGAAAGTGGACCAGGAACTCATAGGAATAGTGGGGAGGGAGACTGTTGGAGCTGAGGGGGTCCAGGGAGTTGTCCTCTCTGAAAAGGTAGCACTTCAGTAGCCACAAGGCATGGAAAGGGTATACAGCCTTCTGACCAGTAGACTCCCCATTGCGACCTTTCACAATGTTTCTTAACATATTTCTCGACACCATAGTGATCTGTATTGTATGATTGGGGTGATTAACATTAAGAGGTGAAGGGAAACTTGACTAAATCTTTATGATCTTTACTTTTCCAAAGGAGATGCTCCTTCTTAGAAGTCTCCTTCTTTTCTTTGCCTTGTGATTTTTTGCAATTTTTTTTCACTTGTTCCTGTGGACACCAAATGATCCAGAATTCATTATAAAGTTCATCTCCTAGGAATTGGTTTGGACCAGGATTCATTTACTTAGAAGTAGCAACAAACTAGCTTGAGCAAGAGAAACAATTTATTGATTCCCATAATAGAAAAGTTCAACCTCAGTTTTCGGGTCTAGCTGGATCCAGCAACTTCAACAGTATTGTTGGGAATCTAGCTCTTACCATCTCAGGGGGTGGGTGTGAGGAGGGCCTCTGATTTCCTTAGTATTCAGAGGCAGACTCTGAATATAGTGATAGACCTTTCCATCTAGCAGATCTGCATTTATATCATCCTGAGGATCCATATGTGTATCCTTCCAAATTCAAGTCCAAACTCTCTCTTAATTGCTCCAGTCAAAGTCTTGGCTGGTTCTGAATCACATGCCCAGTTCAGAACCAATCACTGGATCCAGTTAAAAGATGGATTGATTAAGACAGGACTAGGCGGTATCATTGCCCCTCTGTGGTTAGCCGAGACTGAACTACATGGAAGAAGAGTATGGGAAGAGCGGTCCTCCAGGGAAAGTCATGAACAATGAACAGCCACTGTGCTGGCAGTCAGGGATCCTACATATTGGTCCCCTTCAATCAAAGCTCATTGGAGATATGCCTGTGTGATTTTATTTTATTTTATTTTTTTTGTGGTGCCGGGGATCGAACTCAGGGCCTTGTGCTTGCAAAGGCAAGCACTCTAATCACTGAGCTAAATCTCCAGCCCGCCTGTGTGATTTTTAACACCAAAGCATTTTATGTACTACTCTTTGGAATTGAAGAGTGAGATCAAGTATATTTCTGTAGAAACTAGAGGAAGAAAAATTCATTCTGGCTGATCTGGTTGGGAAAAAACTTCATGAATAAGGCAATATTTGAACTGAACAAAAACACAAAAGGCTGGCTAGACTCCACCAGGTGGGGGTACAGCGAAGCACTTCAGATGGAGGGCCTGACTTGAGCAAGGGCACAAACAGGGAACTATTAGGTATTGCTGGAAAGTTGTGGAAACAGATTGGAAATGCTTAGCTTCTGATGCAGAAGAACTTGAATGTCCAAAGTATCTGAAAGTAATAAAAGTTTCTGAAGGAAATAAACCAGAAGCCATTTCTTACTGTTTATAGGCTAAATCCATTCTTCAAGGGTTCCTCCAGGACTCAGGATGTGGTATCCAAGATCTGAAGAGCTTTCATTTAGTAGGACTTGGTGCTACCTTGTGTGCTATGAATGTCACTGAAATCCCACTTATCAAGATCTCAGAATTCAGGTAACCAAATGCTAGTGTGCAAAATGACAAATGATCCATGCATCCATCCATTTGTCCATTACCCATCCATCCATGCATGCATCCATCCATCCTCCATCCGTTCATCCATGCCAGTGTTCACCATTTTATGATGTTTTGGCTCTTTCTGGAACTAGCTGGATCTTGTCTCAGTGCTAAGCCTACTTATCTTCTGCATATTATTATTATTCTTCTTATTTTTGGTGTGGGATCGGACTCAGGGCCTTGCGCTTGCTAGGCAAGTGCTCTGTCACTGAGATAAAAATCCCCAGTCTCGCACATTGTTTTTTGACTGGAGACTTCTTCAAGCTCATACTGTATCCCTCTCTTTCACAAGGGTTGTGGTGGCCAGAATTGGGATGCTACTCTGCAGCACCCCTATCTTGGCTGAATTTAAGAGGAAGGCAGAAGTTGTGTTTGGGAAGCCCACTGAATGGACAAGCTCTGTCTTGCAGGAACTTGGGACCATTGCAGGTAAGAGGCCCGTGGGGCATACTTTTGACACCCCTTCAAACTTAAATCTGGGCCTAAAATAAAATAAAACAAAGTAACAATCCTTGGCTGCATGTAAACATCAATGGAGTTACTGTAGTCCAGACTTAAAGTTGCGAAGAGTAGGATCTGCAAATGTGCTTTTAAAATAAGCTTTCCTGGAGGTTCTTGGGCACACTACAGTTTGAAAAACACTGGTATAGAATGTGATTTAATTGGTCCCTAAATAGATTTATACACAATCTTAAAGTGTGTAAATTGAAGCTCCTTCTGGGCATACATTTCACTGTGGGAGGCCAATCAAGGCTAATGTGACCCACATATTTTTCTGAGTTGATTAAGGAACTTGATTCCCCAGTGTGATTTTCCAGGCCTTTTGTAAGGAATGATGATTGTCTAGGACGTGCGGATCTGTACATTATGCAACGCCATTAATAAAACAAGTGGAATTCCGATGGCTTGAACTAAAGCCTCATGATTCCTTTTTCTCCCCAGCTGGATTAACTACGGCAGAGCTCCGGATGCTCGACAAGGAATTGATGCCATATTTCCAGCCATCAGCAATAAAATGCCTTCCTGATGAGATATTCAAAGTAGGTGCTCAGTTCTTCCAGGAGAAAAAGGAACTTGACCTCATTTCGGATCACACAGTTTGGAAATGGGTAGCAGGCCGTGGATTCTTGGGGCTTGTGACCAGGCTTCTGCTGGGTGGGACAGCCAGAGGACATCTCTCTGCCCACAGTGGATGATCACAGGATAATTTCAGGTGTTTAAGAAAAGTTTTTAAAAATGTTTATTTTTTAATTAGATTTATTTTTATGGTCACCTTCTCTTCAGAACAAGGGATGCTGATTTCCTATTTATGGTGATATGATAGGTTCCTAAGTTCTTATGCAAAACCCCCGGGGACAGATAAATTCAGAATTTTTCAGATTTTAAAAGGATCATCCTGTGCATGTACTGCATGTACCTTAACACCTCCAGTAGTGTTTGAAGTAATTGTAAGTGAATACATTAATATTTTTGTGAAGAAATCTGCGACAAGTCACACTAATTGGAATAGACTATAAATAGCCTCACATCAATTCAGGTCAAGTTTTGCTAGTAAATAAGTTCGTCTTAAACTTCGGAAAAGAAACAGTTTTTGGACATCAGATTTGCAGGTGATGGATTGTGGGGCTTTATAACATTTCCTTTTAAATAAATTTAAATAAAAATATTGTAGTTGATTTAAAGAAAAGTGTTAGGTAAATCACAAGAGGATGGGGATAAATTGCTGAGAGGGTAGAATTGGGTAAGTTGAAGTAAGGGAAGTGGGTGTCCAGTGAGAGAACGTTGCTTCTTGTTCGAGTACAGGATTAGGGATGTTTGGTCGGGGCGGTCTGCTCTGATGAGGAGTGACTCTGGTGCTCTCGCTTCCTGAGCGATGTGGGAACACCTTCTGCCTGTCACCCCTGGATAAGAAACACACACCCACATCACTGGTTCAAGTCTGGCCGCTGAGCGAGAGTCATTTCAGCACCGCGGACAGTTCCCAAGCCAGCGCCCTTGTGATAGCTATTTGGGGTAAAGAGCAGTTTCTCAAGGCCGCTGAACCAGTTCCTGCTTCCCTTTCGGGGCATTCGGCGTGGGGTAGGCAGCTTGGTCCTGTCATTTTGCTAAGCTCTTATTTTTGGTCTTGTTTGGACCAAATTCAGAATGTTTCAAATTCGGCGGTTGTGGCTGCTTCTTTGTTCAGGTGTTTATCTATTCCAGAAATGCCTGTTGACAACCTACATTGTTTTAGGCCCTAGGTAAGGGGTGTTTGGGATCTGGAGAGTCATTGGTGAAGGGGTTGTAGCACAGTGACTCCAGGAGCCTGGGAGGTAACATAAAGGAATAGTAGGCTGGGTGGGACCAAGTTGAATAAGAGGAGCTCTGCCAAAACAGGGAGCTGTTTCTCATCTCTGGCACTTTAATGTGGTGTAATCATGAGTGCCCAGTATTGCTGGACCTTAGTTTTTTTTTAGAAGCAGCCAGAAAAATCTTCATTTTCATATGAAATCTCTGATAATTAAATGTTGGCAGCCAATTTGAATTTATTTTTGAAAAATGCAGTAGTCCTAGGGATTCAATCTGGCCTGTGGGTCATAGGCCAGCTTTGGAAAGATAGTTAATTTTTGTAATACAGGCTCTGTGTTAATGGTAGATGTAAGCACCCCTCCCCACCATCTCTCCAAGATGAGGAGAAGGTGATGCTGTAGCTTGGAGGACAGGTAAGCTAGGTAGAGAGAACAGAATTCCAGGCAGAAGTGCCTGGAAATGTGAGCCTCCTGGGAACTGTAGCTATGAATGCTCATTCTCCTGGGGTGAGGTCCCCAGGGGTGAAGCTAGGGAGGTGGGTAGGACCCAGAGCTTGAAGGGACCATTGCTATATTTGGGAGCTTGAGTTACATCCTTGGGGAAGCATCTACCTGGACAGGAGAGAAGAGAGTGACTGAGAGAAGAGGAACAAATAGGATCATAAGCATAAGATTTCTCAGATTTGGGGGAGGGATAAAAACAATCAGAGTGAAATTAGAGGACCTTCTATGAGAGCAGAGTCCTGTCATCCCATCTTATTCCACTTCCACAGGAACTGGTCACCAGGTCCTTCAAAGCTGGTTGACCTCAGAAAACATCTTGTTCACAGTCCTCAAAGTGTACCCAGCAGAACTTCCCACTTCTGAAAGCGCACTAGATTACTGCACTTTCCCTCCTCCAAGCCCCAGCGGGATTCATGGCATGGTATTCAGGCAGTTGTGCCAACAAATTGGAGTTGACATAGGACAGGAATTCTCCGAGCCATCTCACAGTAACCCAAAAGTTCAGAGAGGCTGGGTACTTGTCCAAGGCCACACAGCTAGTATGTGGCACAGCGGGGGCTCGAATTTAGGTCCACGGCATTCAGGCTTGTGCTTTCTTTCCTACATCAGTATTTTCTCAGGTGGGGGCCTTGGAGTGTTGGAAAGGTATCACGCATGCATTAAACAATATTGTCAATGTGGTCATGCAGTGAGAAAATCATGACACCCTTTTCAACTCTCCCTTTCTACTTCTGCATGCTTCCAGGAGAAAGTCTCAGTCTGGAGCTAGACTATTTAAAAATGTCTTTTAACACCGTTTAGATGCCCCATCTCTTTTTTAAGAGGTCAGGGGTGCAGATATTATTGGTTAACAGATCTAGCAGGAATTCAAATATGCTGTTTTTTTTTTTAAATTTCTATTTAATGCTTGCTTATGGTAAGTCTCACTGTTTTCCCATTTTTGGAAATTTCTGTTAAATTTTTTTCGTTTTTAAATACATATATTTAAAACGAAAGTAGTGTAGTGAAAGAGGGAGCAGATTTTAAGGAAACTTCTTAGAGGCGCACAAATGGCGCTTGGCTATGGCAAAGTCGTTCGTATTCTGGGCAAATGTCCAGGGTTTGGGAAACCCGGAGAGGGTCCCCTGAGGGCCTGGCCCCTTTCCCTGCTGCAGGAGCTGTCCGCCGAGCAGATCGCCTCCTTGGGCCCTGGGAACGCCGCAGCCGTGACCCCCGCCCAGCGCCGGCAGCTCAGCGCGTCACAGCTGCAGAGCCTCCAGCGGGCACTAGATGGCGCCAAGACTCACTCCTGGCACGACGTCCCCGAGAGCGCCGGCCCCACTCGGACGTCCTCCGCCAGGCCTCCCCCGGGTGAGCGGAGCTGAGCCCCGCCGGGGCCACCCCCAGCCCCCTTCCCCGTCCCTTGGTCTGCCTGCAGGGCTTGGGGCGGGAAGATTACTAAATTCAGAGCGGGTCTCTAACAGGCTTTAGGGATTTGCGCTCAGACTTAGAGATAACCCCAAAGCCCCTGCCAAGCTTCCCGTAAGTGAATCCCAACCCTAGCAGCACTTTAAAGTCGCCTGGGAGAGCTTTGAAAATTCCATTTCCCCGGAATCCACTGAAGCAGAATCTCTCAGGATTAAATTCGTTTCAGTGGTTCCTTTGCATCCTCCCTTCTTACAGTCCAGTATTAATTAATTCAGCACTGTATATAGGGCAAATATATGCCATGTTCCAAATCTGTAGTTGGGAATACAGAGGTGAGTAAAGCAGGTAAGGCTTCGGGTAAATGAAGAAGTTGATCTCAGGGGCTGGGGATTTAGCTCAGTGATTAGAGTGCTTGCCTTGCAAGCACAAGGGCCTGAGTTCGCTCCCCAGCACCACCAAAAAAAAAAAAAAAAAGAAAAAGAAGTTGATCTCAAATCTGATAAGAAGCCCTTCAAGGAAGTGCCACCTGTCATCCCGGCACTCTGGGAAACTGAGGCAGGAGGGCTGCAAATTTCAACCCAGCCTGGACAATTTAGCAATTTAATGAGAACCCCGCTCAAAATAAAAAAAAGATTGGGGATGTAGTTCAGTGCAGAGGTCCTGGGTTCAACACCCAACACTGCAAACAAACAAAGACAAACAACAAAAACTGATAAGACTGGGAAGAAAATAAGCAAGGGAGGTAATAGTGACCCAAGGCTGAGCATGATAGGGGTATGTTGCTGGGGGACCCTCCCTAGGGAGTGGCACTCGACTTGGGTACAGCTTTCCTGCCCTTTTCTCCTCTCTCCCCGAAACTCTCCCGCACCTTGGGGACTTCTGTCCCTAGTGAGCACCGCCTCTGGAGCAGGCACAGTGCTGCACTTTGGGGAGACCGCTCGGATCGCCCAGCTGCATCTTGTCCTCACTTAGCTCCGAGAACACTGTAGTTAACTAAAACCTTCACCTATCCTTCCTTTTCCTGACCTGATCATTCCTTTCAGTCAACAACCCCCCTTCTCCATTCCCCTCCTGCCACTGAGGATAGGGATTTGGGGGATTCTCAATTTTCGCAGCCACAAATGGCCAGAGGTGGCAGTGGCAAACAGGTGCCATGCCCTTTGATATATTATTATTTTTATAAGCTTTGCATTGAAATAGAATATGCACATGTTTAAAAATTACTTGTAGAGGTTATGGTATTTTGCATGAATAGATAATACACACAAAAGATAATACTTATGGCTTAAGACATATAAGGCTTGAAAATTTATGTAATGAAATTTCCCTCTGTCCCTTCTCCCCCAGCCCTCCAGTTCCCCAGAGCAACCAGTGTTATGGGCTTCTAGTGGATTTGTCCAGAGATGTTCTGTGCACAAACGACAAGATCAAATACAGGTTCTCGCTGCACTTTTACAAAGATTTATTATACAGCTTGTTCTGCACCCTCCATTTTTTCTTTAACCTAATAATATACCTTGGAGGTAGTTCCATGCCCACCCACAGGAGCTGTGCAGATGTTGGGTTTTTGTTTTGTTTTGTTTTTTTGGGGTTTTTTTTTGGTACTGGGGATTGAACTCAGGACCTTGTGCTTGCTAGGCAAGCACTCTAGCCACTGAGCTAAATTCCCAACCCTGCAGATGTTGGTTTTTATGGCTACACCAAAATGACATCTAACCAAACCTGTATAAAAGGGCATTTCTATTTTTTTGTCCTGTTGTAAACTGTACTGCAGCTGATGACCTTGAATAATTTATACCTGTTCAGGTGTGTCCAGGATAAACTCTTCCAAGTGGGATTGCTGGCTCAGGGGGTATGTGCATTTATAATTTTGATTGATAGATGTCAAATTCCCTGCAGAGACGTGCGTATGTTTTCCTTGAACCAGCAGTGTCAGGAAGTGAAGGTTGGATCCTAGATGGCCTTTTTCCGTTCACCCATTGAGCCTGAGCAAAAGCTGACAGTGGGTGAATCCTTCCAGCATGCCAGACTCTTTATCGCTTGTTTCCTAAACTTGATTAATTATCATAGTCACCTGAGAGTGATGCTTAACGTGCCAATTTCTGGGCCTCACTGCAGACCTGCTGAGTCAGAAGCTTCAGGGGAACACCCCGGGATTTTTTTTTTGGTGGCACTGGTGGTACTGGGGCTTCAGCCCAGGACCTTTGTTTGCAGGCTTTTAACATTTTTTATTTTGAGACAGGATCTTGCAAAGTTGCCAGGGCTGGGCCAGAACTTGCCATCCTTCTGCCTCAGCCTCCCAGAGTGTTGGGACTACAGGTCTTGGGGCATCCTGCCTGGTGGCATTTGCATGTAAAGCACGTCTGATACATGCTGATTCACACAATCTCATTTCATTCTACTTCCCCCTTCTCTTCCCTTTTGGAGCTATTATTCCCATTTAAGAGCTGCACGGATGGAGGTGCAGAGTTGCGAGGTCCCAGAGAGGACAGATTCAGGGGGAGGAGCATGTGTCCAGGCTCTGCGGCCTGCAGAGACCTCACGTGTCCTCTTGTCTTGTGTTTGCTTCCAGGAGCGCGCATCTCCAGGGATCTTTGGGTTGGCTGCTCCCTGCTGCTTCTAGTGAGCCAGATCTGGTGGTGAGTGGCCTCAGTGTTCAGCCCTTTGGTGTCCCGAGCAGTTGCCCAAACTGTGTAGAGACGGAGGGTGCTTCTGACTGTGGCAGACCCTTACCTGGACTCAGAGCCTCAACTAGGGCAGTGAGACCCTGGGGCCTTGACATTTAAGAGGCACCAAAAGGAAAAATAATTATTTAAAATGATCTTGCAAGTTCTTAAGTCAGCTGGTCTCCCCAGCAGGGCGCCCTTTTCTGCCCTGTGTTAGCCTCCTTTGTTTTCAACTTGGAGTCAGAGAAGCTATGGGGAGGAAAGGTGTTTTCTGTTAAGAGCATGAAGATCTTTGAAGTTACTGGCCTCCCTCACTCCCTCCAGAGAGCTGGAGGTGGGTGCAGGAAAAGATACCCCTTTAGCCAGCACTGAATCTGGTTTCTACTCTGGCTTAATTTCGTTTCCCTGAAGCTATAGGCTGCATTGGATTTCTCCTTCGATACTTAGTAGAGCTGAAATAAATGAATCCCTCAACAGAAGCCAATATTCTTGCCTGATTGCGGGGACTAATTGATGTTTGGTGGGCATTGCATTGGTTGGAAATTAAAACATTTAACATGGCTCAGCATTAAATCAATTATTAAATACATTTTCCAGATGCTTTTTATTTCCTTGGGAATCAGCTGGATGAATGACTGTGAATTTATCAGTTAAAATTTCAAAATTATCTTTTTTTTTTTTTTTTTCTTTTGGGTAGAGGTGGTGGCTCTTCTGGTTTTAAGTTGCTCTGGGCTTTGAGGAATGGTTTGAAGTAAAAAATAAAAATACGTTGGTTAAGACACCGATGTGATTCTGGCGCAGCCCAGTGACTCAGCCCCTGGCTCCATCCTTCTGGGATGAAGTTTCTTCTGGAAATTTCCAGACTGCCCTTGGCCGTAGGCTCTGGCAGTCAGACCGCAGACAAGGAAGACAGCTAGGGTGTTCACCAGCTGCTACACTTGGAGGCAGCAACCAAAGCTGCCTGTCTTGACCTTCCTCAGGTGACAAATTAGGAATCCTGGTTCTCCTAGCTGTACATCCACAGTTGACTCTCACCTGCAAACAAGAACGGAAGTCTGTGCGAGTTCCCCAGAACCTGCGTTGTTGCATAAGGGGCCAATGGATTTTACACAGCGGGTGTTGGAGAGACTGGTGGATTTGCAGATGTCACCCGTGGGAATAGAAAATTAAAACACTGCAGTGTGGAAAGTGCGGCCCAAGTAGTCTCAGGGTCTGGTGTGTTTTTCTTTCATCTCGGTAGGGAAGTGGCTGCCAGTGTTGCTCCCTAAGGACAGACTATTTCTCTTGTTACAGACATCGGCAGTCCCTGGTGTCACTGGGTTGGACCAGTTTCTGGGAGAAGGATGCTGGGTGAGAGCATGTCTGTGCTGAGACTCATCAGAAAGGCCGAGGGCTCACTTAGCATTCCCACTTTCTATGGCCTCAGCTTGTCCTGAACAACTAAAGGCAAACGATAACAAAGCAACTTGCCTTTGAGACAGATTTCATATTGCTAACTTCTTGGTGTTTGTGTCTTATCTCTGTTTTTTTGTTTGTTTGTTTGTTTTTGGTGCTGGGCATTGAACTCAGGGCCTTGTGCTTGCTAGGCAAGCACTGTAACCACTGAGCTAAATCCCCAGCCCCACGTCTCATCCCTTTTAACTGGTAGTTTCTCTTCTTCTTCTTCTTTTTTTTTTTTTTTTGACACTGTGACTTGAACTCAGGCCTCTGCACATGCTAGGCAAGCCCTCTGTCATTGAACCACACTCCCAGCCTTTTGATCATTGGTCTCTGATCTACTTCCCAGTCATCCCTCCCATCTGGAATAATCATAATGTCTTCCCTGATGGAGGGCAGACTGTGTCAGACTGTAAATTAGCTCATTCCATTGTTATCAAGACCCTGCTGGTTAGGTGTTGAGATGATTCCCCTTTTCCACATGAGGGGACTGACCCCAGAGAGCTTAAAGAACTCTGGTCTAAGGCCTCCCACACAGTAGGGGTTTGAATCCTGACTTCTTTATTTCTGCACTGTACCATCTCCAGCCTAGGTACCTTTAACTCTCTAATAAGTTAGATCAGAGAGTCTGTAAATCCCTTCACCTCCTTCTCTGGCGGGAGGCCAGCTTGCCTCACAGCACATATAATTGGTGAATGCCTCAGGCAGGAAGATAAATCTAGCTCATGCCCTGCAGGACCCCCGGGGTCTCAGGTTGAAATGCTTAGTCCCTTGCATGCAGGGAAGCGGCAGGTCACACTGGCAGGTGTTGTCCCCTTCACCTTTCAGTGTCAGCCCTCCCTGTGGATGCACAGCCTCCAGCTCGCTCAGCTTCCCCGGACGGATGCAGCGACCAAGGTCATTTGCACACAGGTTATGGAGTGCTCCTGGTTGTGGCTCCGAGTGGGCAGGACCTGTGTCATCCTGGCTATTAAACATTTTGACTATCACCCTAGTTAGATCCTTTTGCAGAAGTGCCACCTTGAATGCTAAGATGGGCTAGACGGGTGCTGGAAATCTCTACAACTTTATCCTTCGCTTCAGGGAACTTGGAGTTCAGTCAGTCTCTCTCATCCTGGTACCCAGGAGTTCAGTGCACCTACTGGTGATGGGCGGTTCTGCCAAAGGGTGGTCTCTCTCTCTGTCTCTGTCTCTCCCTGTCTCTGTTTCTCTCTCTGTCTCTCTGTCTCTGTCCCCCCCACCCCATCTCCTGAAGAAATGCCATTATGGAAGACATTTACAACTTAATATTCAGTATTTAGCATTTCTTTCACCTTAAAAGTTCTTTGCCCACTTTTGCCTCTTGAGGGGCTTTTAAAAACATCTGTATTCCTCACAAAATATATATCCAGCTTATATAGATCATATATATGTGATATAGAAAAGTTAAGTATTGCAGAATTTCCAGGTCGGGTAGTGTCTGACTAGGACATCTATAAAGTGTGTGTCTTTTATTATTCTTACTATTAAAGTTATTTTAATTGAGCATGATTAAAATTCTGTATATTTAAGATATATATGTATATATTACATATTTTAACCAGAAGTTTTAAAAATGCATATGCGATGTGGCTTAACCGTAAGAAATAATTGCATCTTCATGTAAAGGGTTGTGTGGAGCAGACCTGGACTCATGCATCTGGGAGCCAAGTTGAGCTCTGTGGCGCCTCCGCCAACCTGGAGAGTCCTAACCAAGAAATAAATAATTATGAAAATCCACTGAGAATTTGGGATCGTTACTGTGCCGTCAACAGGCCGCCCTTGCACAGTGCTGGCTCTGTTTCATCGATGGGAAGATGATGTACTTTATGTCTTGTGTTACATCTCCTGTCACCTCTGTGGAGGCTAGGCTTGTCTGCACCCAAAAGTGCCATGTTACTTCATAGCTGATAATGGCCTTGATTTCTTTCTCCCATTTATTTCCCATCTCCAAGACCAGGGTCATAGAAATCACATATGGGAGTAAAGTTGGGGTCAGAGCTTACACTGCCAGCATGGTTGTTTCACCTACATACTTTGCCACAAAGACTTTGTAGCTAATGATTCGCTGAGCTGCCTCACCCAGAATACTCGCTGTTCAACAACTATTCCCTCCAGGCCCACAGCTTAGCTGTACCCCTTGGTACCACTGTTTCCCTGGAGTCTCCCAGAAGAATTTCCAGGTTGTGTACACCACACAGTATATGCATCGATTCATTCTTAGGGAGAAACATTCCAGTTCAAGAAGCCATCTGGTTGTCCCCCTGAGGTGTGGTCATCTCATCCACCTATGCTGGAAGGTCTTTTGAAGTGACTGAGGTCAACAAATCTATCCTTGAGCTGCCTTCTGGGTATCTGCACCATCTTTGCCTACTCTCTGCCATGTCAAGCCACAGAAACCCCACTCTCCACCTTGCTTCTCTGTCATCCTCCCTGGCATCTTGGGACGGGGAACCAGAGACACAGGTGGGCAGCATGGTGTATTCCTCCTCGTGCTCAGGCCAGCTCTGAGACCCATCGTCCTGGGAAGGCTGGCGTTGGAAGAACGGACATGCCTGCTCACCAGCCCGTATACCACCAGAACGTAAGCCCCTGTGGCCAGGAACCTTCTCTGTCTTGTCCCCTGTCACAGCCCACACCTCCCAGTAGGCTGGGTTATGGCTGAGGTTACATAGTTGTTGAATATATGAGCAAACCCACTTCTTTCCTTGCACTAAACTCAATTTAATAGGTATTTTAATCGGGCAAATGTTGGGAATCTTCAGCTCTACTTTATGGGAGGGAAGATACAGGATTGCAATGTGTTCATTTTCCACAAATGTGTGGGGAACTGACTTTTCTGCCAGGCCCTGTGCTGGGTGAGCAGATGCAGGTGGCCCTGAAGCCTTGCCCTCAGGGAACGTGTGTTCTCTGGAGGCTGGCAGGGGCAGACAATAGACACACGTCTACCTGGGGGGCATGATCAGAAACCATGATGAATGTTTAAGTTAAAAAATTATTACAGTGAAAGACACATTGCCGCTCCCACCTCCCCAAATCCCGATCCTTGCTTCCAACATAGTGTCCTTCCCACTTTGTGAAGCAGTTCTGGAAGTTCTCTTTTGTGAGTGTCTTTAGTTGGACTGTTGTGGCTGCCTTGGTATCCTGAATTGATTCTGAACGTTTACCTTTCATGGTCATTTTGACTCTTGGGAAGAGCAGAAGTCATAAGGTGTCATATCTGGTGAATAAGGGGGCTGAGGACGCACAGCAATGTCTCTATAAGCCTGCCTTTCCTTTGGATGGCACTAGGCAGTAGCGCTCATCATATTTTTTATCACATCTTGTTGATCATACCTTATACATCGGATTATAATGAATACTGTGGAGCAAGAGAAATGGAAGGAAGAATATGGGCGCTCTAGGTGGAGGAAGTAGTGGAGAATAAGCTTTAATTAAGAACCAGGTGGAGGGGAAGGCATTTGGTAAAAGACAGTGACGGAGTGAGGGAGGCCAGGCATTTATCTAGGGAAGAATCTAGGCAGAAGGAAGAGCAAGCGCAAGGCCCCGGAGGCAGAATCTCAGCTTAAGGTGTTTGAGGGCGGGCGAGGTGGTCACAAGGCTGGGACTAAGAGGTGGGAAGGGGAGGAGGCAGACATGAGGTGGGAGAGGGGACAGGCCAGACCGGCAGGGCCTGTGGGCACCGTGGGGCTTTGTCTCATGGCTCTGAATGAGACGAAAATGGGAAGAGGTGGAGCGTACATCAGGTCATTGCTCTATTGCTCTTCACATCTTTCTTCCCACAACATCAGTGTGATTTAGAAAAAGTAACAGTGGCTGCCAGAATCCATCTCACATTCTTTTAGCATTGCCCTGCTACCATTAGTTCCCGTCCTGATGCCTTCTGCCAAAGGTCGTATCATCCTGGGTTGAGGAACATTGTCCTAGATTTGATTTGGCCTTTTGTTCCCTGGCTCCTCTGTGTACCCTAAATATAAGGAGAGACTTTATCCTCAAGACTGCATCCTCAACTCCGTGCTGTGAATCTCTGACACCCGATTGCCTCCCCTTCCCCATGCCAGGGATTTAAGCTGACGGGAGTCACCCTACTTCACACAATGTGCATCGGGGACATCTAGTCACCTACTTACCAGCTCACCTCGTTGCCCAGAGTGCGGACAGGGTCTGGATTTGGACCTAGCTGGGTCCAGAGGCTCAAGGAATGTTGTGAAGATTTGGTCTCCTGCTTGCTGTTGCTTAATGTCGCATTCTTTCAGAACTGATGTCTTCTCTCCTCTCATGCGGTCCTTCAGCTTTGGGCTTATAGCCTGACAGTCCAGCAACATCAAGAGAAAGAGAGAGGGGAAGAGGAGGGGGAGGAGGAGGGGAGAGGGAGAGAGAAGACAGAGAAGACAAAGAGGAGAAAGGAGAGAAAGAGGAGAAGGGAGGGAGAGGAGAGAGAAAGAAGGGGGAGAGAGAGAGGAAAGGAAGGAGGGAGAGAGACAAAGAGACAAGCTCTCTTAGAAATGAGCTGGCTGGCCATCTTGAAATGGTGAGAAGAGAATCTGCACGAAGAAATGGAATTAAATGAAGAAAGAAAATGTAGTTAAGAAATAGTATCAGAAAAACTAGGCTGGTGAAAGATTTTGGAGCTGGGGTGAAATCACAGCTGCAGATCTATCCCTGGACTATTCAGTTACCTGAACAGATTTGGTTTGGATATTCTGCTGTTTACTAGTAGTTGGGTTGGCTTCTTTGTTTATTTTACCTCCCTTCCCTTCCTCTCCTTTCCTCTCTCCTTTTCTCCCTCCCTCAATTTCTTTCTTCCTTTTAAAAAAATTTTATTTTATTTTAATGGTACATTTTAGATGTACATAGTGATAACATTCATCATAGGGGATTTGTACCTGTACATGATATATCTTGTTGCTTCTTTTTTTTTTTTTTTTTTCCCCAACCTGGGTCTCACTAAACTGCCCAGGTTGGGCCTGGGTCTGAGATTCTCCCGCCTTACCCTCCTGTGTGTTGGTATTACAGGCATGTGCCACTGTGCCTGGCTGTTTGTTTTCTTTAATTATTGGATGCCCTCAAATAATTGTTATTGTGGATGCAGCTGATCACAAACTGCCCGTGTTCTCTGTAATCAGAGCAGGCTATGGGCATCTCAGCTTCACGGGGTCCTAACACCAATCTTTACTCTGAACTTGGGCCTGGCACACCTGAGTGCCTCATGGGTTACAGGGACCCTATTTTTGAAAACTTTCTTTATGTGAATGACAAAATACTGTGCAAGGCTTTTGTATTGAGCCTCAGGCTTGTTCTGGAGAGGACTCTAATCAGGGGAGGGAAGTTTGCTCTGCCCACCCACCTGGCCCTTCCTTGTGGAGAATTAGGCCTCGGGGGGCTGAGTCGGACATGACTTAATTCTGGCTCCCTCCTTTGGATGCCAGTCTGCTTGTCCACCTGGGCTGACTTCCTGTCCCCCGAGGGCAGCTGGTGTCATATTCCACTTATCTTCACTCAGGGCAAGAGTTCTGGGGGAGGGGCCTCTATTTCTGGAGTGGTCTGAATTTGTTCACATCACAGCCTGCTTTCAGTAAGTCTGATTTTCTATACCACATCCAGCAGCCCTCACAGATGTAGGGTTCTTTTGTCCTTGCTGGCATCTGGTCAGGGATTTAGCATCTGTGACTGTCCCCATGAGCAGACACTCACACTGGTCTTGTCAATTACTTAGCTACAGAAGTGGAAGAACAGAAGTGAGGAGATGATCCGTGACAATGCTGAACCCTAGTATCGAGCCCTGTGAGTATGCTGTTAGACTTCTTCCCTCCCCACTCCCCCACTACTCTCAAAGTGTCCTAGTGGCATATACAAAGACCTTCTTGGCAGGGCTTTGCCTGTACTTCCCATCAGTGCTGCTAGTTTTGGGTAGGAGTATAGCATGTAACTTCCCTCTGTGATTTAAGTCACCTATAGTCCAAAAATATTAAATGGAAAATCCAAAAAATAAGCAATTCATATGTTTTGAGTTGTATGCTGTTGCAAATGACATGATGAAATCTTGTGCTGTACCTTTCTACCCTACCCAGAATGTGATCATCTCTCAGTCCAGTGTATCCATGCTGTATATGTTTACCCATCTAGTAGCCCTGTCATGGTATCAAAATGCTTGTGTGCAAGTCACCTTATTTTCCTTAGTAATGCCCCCAAAGCATGGGAGTAGTGATGCTGAGAATTCAGATATGTCAGAGAGAAGCCATGAGTTGCTTCCTTCAAGTAAAAAGGTAAAATGAGATATGAGAGAGAGAGAGAGAGAGAGAGAGAGAGAGAGAGAGAGAGAGATGAGAGAGACACAGAGAGAGAGAGAGAGCAAGAGAGAAAGAACATTACCATAACTTATTAGAGTACATTTTTATAATTGTTTTATTTGGTTATTAGTTGTTTTTGTTAATCTCTACTATGCCTGCCTTATAAATTTTATTTTATGTATGTACATATAGGAAAAACGTGCACAGAGGCTTCAGTACTATCTGCAGTTTTAGGCTTCCACTGGTGGCCTTGGTGTGTGTTCCCAGAGGATAAGGGGAGGGAATACTTAGCTTCTTTCAGTGGCTCCTGTGCTTCCCCACTCCAGGAACTGGGGAACACTTTCTTTGTAGATGTAACAGGGTACTGTTGAGACTGGGAACTTCTGGGGATTTGGGTCCCCCAAAGCTAGTGGGTGAAAGCTTGGTTCCCCACTGATGACATTGTTGTAAGGTGGTACAGAACCTAGTGAGGTGGACCTAGTGAGAGGAAGTTAGGTCACTGGGGGTGTGCTCTTGAAGGGGATATTGGGACCCTGGCCTCTCCTCTCTCTTTCTTGGTTTCCTTGCTACCATGAGGTGAGCAACTTTGCTCTGCCATGTGCTCCTCACGATGATGTTCTGCCTCACCACAAGCTAGAAGCAACATGGTCAAGCAACCACAGCCTGAAATCTCTGCAACCGTGAGCCAATGTGAACCTTTCTTCCTTTTAAGTGGCTCATCTCGGGTATCTTGTTACAGTGATGGAAAACTGACCAGTGCAGGACTTTGATCTTCCTAAGCCCACTGTCAGGGACACCTTTTCCTTTCCAGAGAAATTTTTCATTTTAAAAGCTATTTTGTGCTTCTCCAGATGGGTTTTAAATTCCAGCTTCTGAGAGCCTAGATAGCTTCATTCCCAGGGAACTTTTATTATTTCTATCCTTTAAAAAAGCACATATCATGCTGTCTGGCTTTTTGTTTATGCTTTGGATACTCTCTGCCTGTGCCTACACATCTGCTCTGTACTCTCCTCAGCTCTACTTTGCCCTGAGAACATGGTTAAGCTACTTTGCTTTGGATCCAGCTGCAGTCAGCCAGTGGAAACCCAGCGGGAGGTTGGAGGGTGAAAGGAGAGGTCAGGGCTCCTATCCCTTTGGCTTCCTTCTCACCAGACTGAGGGCTGGCAGTGACTCTTTCTTCTTGAAGGCCACAAGCTCCTGTTGGAGGGCTCTTTCTTAAAGCTAAGCTCTCTGAGTCTCAGGAGTCTCTTTCTCCCCTTTGCTTTTAGACCTGATGGGTAAGTGCTTCCTGTAGTTCATAATTGCAGGGTATTTCACATCCCTTGTTTCCTCTTAACCCTGCCCACACTTCTGGAAATAGTCTCTTCCCTAAATTGTTTTCAATTACCCAATTTGAGTGTGCCATCCATTTCTGGTCAGGACCTGACTGCTGGGTTTCATATATCTGGTATCAAAGAATGGACCCTTGAAGGCTGTAAGAAATTTCCCCAACATCCCTTTGATTTGAGGTGGTACTTCACCTCAGCATAGCCCAAATCAGGTTAGTTAATGCTGCCTATTTAATCTGATCAAGTTTTTCACTGATGTCATGAAAGATGCATACCTGTTACTTTTGTTGTGAGGACAGCTGGGTTCTGCTTCTGTAATTAATGACTCTGGACACAATTACCAAATTCATCTGGATGTCAGCTAAGATGACCCAGCTAGTGAGAAGCACCCAATTCCATGGCCAAGGAAAACCAAAACCTCACCAGAATTTCTGCAAATGAGTGTCTTTGAGGGTCCTCTTAATTACATGTTATTTATATACTGTGTTGTCCTAGGTGTGAAGTCGCTCAAGTAAGCCATTCATACAAAAACACTGGTGGGTAGTTGTGTAGGCAGCCCCTAAGGTAGTGTCGAATTACTCTCACCTCCTGGTATTCATTCCCCTGAGTATAGGCTGGACCTAGTGACTTGCTTTCAATTAACAGAATATAGCAAATGTGGTAGAATGTCACTTTCAAGATTAAGTTACCAAAGACTGAGACTTCTGTCTTGCTGGCACACAGTTTGTCTTGCTCTCTTGCTTGCTCTGATACATCAGGGTGCTCCCTTGTGAGCTGCCCTATGGCAAACAGCTTAGGGCAGCCTCTGAGAACACCTTGTGGGAAACTGAATCCTGCCAATGATCACATGAGTGAGCTTGGCATTAGATCCTTCCCCAGTGGAGACTTGAAATGAAGTTTGGCTGACCTCTCCACAGCAAGCTTGGGAGACCCTGAAGCAGAGGGTCTTGATAACCCCTGATCAAAGTCCTGACCCACAGAAACTGTGAGATAATATGTATGGAGTGTGTTTAGCTGCTAAGTTTGGGATTATTTGTTATGCAGCAATAGATAACTAATACAGCAGTATGAATTTTACCAGCAATCTCAGTGATGAGGCCAAAGTGGGATTTACCTTGCACACCTCACAGCAAACAATGAATTAACCAACTGTGATGCATTTCTGTGCATCCTCAGCTCTCTCCACATGGAGAAGTCTTCTCTTTTGCTCTTGTTTTCTCTCAGTATAATTCTTCAATTTTGCCACGTTTGGCTCCATTGACTATTTCTTTGAGTTTTCAATTTTTTATCCATTTGACAGGGGACTGTACTTCTAACTTCTACTCGCAAACTTTTAAACAAATTCCTGAATATGTTCAGCAGGAAAAATAAATCATCCTCTCTGTTAACACAGCCCACTTTTCTTGGACATTAGGATAGTCTATAAACAGGTAACGTATTTGTTACATAAATCTCTCAGCTTTTTAAATTTGTTAAGAAATGTGTGCAAACAAAATTTTAATCTAGCAAAGAAAATGCCCTTACAATGTTCAAATCAAGTTATCATGGCATATATGAAAGAGAAATACATTCCACTGGGAAAAAATCTTTTAAAACTTCTATGCTCTTTGACATCTCAACCCAGTGTGTTAGATAAGAAGGATGCTACAGAAATACAGTTAGCAACATCGCTGGAAAATATAATCTAGAAAAAAATTCAAGAATACATATCCATTGAATTTGATGAATTAATTTTAGAGATCAAGGTTGTGAAATCTTTGCAATCTTTGGAAGTATAGGGAGACTGTAGAGCTCCCCTTTGAAGGTTTTGATGTGGTTCGTTCATGCAGGCAAGTCCTGGGAGAGCTCAGACTTTGTTAAATACCCAACACAGCAAGAAAGATAAATGTAGGTGTTTGTATCAGAGTTTCAAACATGTGCTCCAATAAGTCAGAAAAATGCAGTGAAGTAATTATAGTAATGGCTAAAAAAAGGCAAAAGCAGGGAAAACACCAGGAGCACGAGTTGTATAAAAATACCATCGGCATGTGGCCATTTCTGACTGTTCCACCCAAGTGTGAGCCACCATGAGCTCTCCTCTGGATTCCTGCAAGAACTTCCTACCTGTTTTTCCTTCTCCAGCTTGCATCCTTCTAAGGTTTGGATCTACAAAGTTCCCTAAAGGCCAGTGTGTCAGAGGCTTAGTCCCCAGCCTGGCACTGTTGGGGCTGGTAGATGATTTAAGAGGTGAAGCCTAGAGGGAGACTTCTGCTCTCTGGGGGTGTGCCCTTCAGGGGAGAGTGGGACTCTGTTCCTTTTGCATTCCCCTTTCCATTTCCTCCACACACTCTTGGCAAAATGTGCTGCCTCACCACAGACCCCAAAACAAGGGTTCAGTTGTTCATGGACTGAAGTCTCCAAAGCTGAGCCAAAATAAAACTTTCCTCATTATAATTATTCCAAATATTTTGTTACAGTAATGGAAAGTTGGCTAACATACCCTCCCCAGGGTATATTTCAATGTAAAACCAGAATGATACTCTTAAAAATAAGTCACAGCATTATTAATGATGGCTAAAAGTGGAAGCAACCCAAATGCGATTAAGTGAATGGATAAACAAGATATAATATATCCACACAGTGGAATATTATTTAGCAATAAAAACGAATGACGTATAAGTAGTCAGATTTAAAGAGACAGAAGGTAGAATGGTGGTTTCTAATCAGCGAGGAGAGTGGGTGATGGGAATTACTGCTCAATGGGTGCAAAATTTCAGTTTTTAAAAGATGAAAAGAGTTTTGGAAATGGATGGTGGTAACTGTTACACAGCAATATGAATGTACTTAATGTCACTGAACTGTACCATAGAAAGTGGTAAAGAATGTTTAAAAAAAGAAGTGAAATACTCATACATGGAATCACGTGGATAAATCCTGAAAGCCTTATGCTAGATGAAAGAAGCCAGGCACATAATAGGTATATTGTATCTTTCCACTGATATGTTCAGAAGTGACAAATCTACAGAGATAAAAAAATGGAGGAGTAGTGGTGGGAAGGGATGGGAAAAATAAGGAGTGATTGCTAATGGGAACAGAATTTCTTTTTGGGGAATTGAGAATGTTCTAAAATAGATTGTGGTGATGGTTGCACTGCTCTGTGAATATACTACAAACCACTGAATTATGAAACTTTAAGTGGAAGAATTTTATAATGCATGAATTATAGCTCATCTAAAGCTATTAAAAACAGATATATATGAAAATCTTGAATTTGGGAGAGTTATTTTATCAGCCAGGTCCCATCCAGTCTTGAGTATGATATACTTAGTTTGGCTACTACTTGAAAAGTGAGCTGTTCCTAACATCCAACAACACACCACAGTCTTTTCAAAGATTGAAACTGTGACACGGCAAAGAAGTATGGTCAGCCCTTTGTATCTGTGGGCTCTACATCAGCAGAGTCAACCAAGCATGGATTTGAAATATTTTTAAAAAATTGAATCTGTCCTGAACATGTACAGAACTCCTGTCATTATTCTTTCTGAAATATGGTATGACGTTTACATCACATTGGGCATTAGACATAATTTAGAGATGGTTTAAAGTATACACGAGGATGTGCATAAGTTATATGCGAATGCTATGGCATTTTATACATGCAGCTTGAGTAGCCTCGGATCCTGATATCCACAGGGTATCTTGGAACCAGTTCCCTGCAGGTACTGAGAGACAACTACACATTGTTTCAAGACATATGGGGAAGAAACAGATTCTTCAGCTTGCAACATTCCAGTGATTTTTCTGTGTTATTCAGAGTCAAGACTAAAGTTCTTACAATCACTGCGGGACTAACTTATTCCGGACTAACTTATCCCACCTGCTGTGTGTCTGGGCTTACCCCCGACTTCCCACAGCTGAACCGGCCTCTTGTGTGTGACCCAGACTCCAGATCTGCTTCTGCCCCTGGGCTCGTCCTCACTGGCTGTCCCCTCTGCCTCCAAGGCCCCTTCACCGGGTCCCTCAGGGCTCGCTGCTTACATCTCCTTTAGGCCTTTGGTCTAACGTCACTTCGGGGCCACCCCCCTGACCACCCCATAGGAAAGTACTTTCCTGACACTTTCTGTTTTCTTCTTTGCTTTATTTTTCCCCATAGAACGCCTGACCTATGGTATAGTTTACTTGTTTTGGTTCATTTTTGTTTCCCTCTTCCCATTCCAGGATGTAAGCTCTAGAATTTTGTCTGTTTTGTTCATGATGTATGCTCAGTACCCAGAACAGTGGTTGGCACATATGAAATATGATTGAAAAATATAATGTTTAAATTTAAAAATTTTTACTAGAATGGAAGACACATTGCCAGTAATCCCCGTCCAAATACTTCAAACACACTTATCTCATCATTCTTGCCACTTTGTGAAGCAGTTCTGGAAGTCCTTTTTTGTGAATGTCTTTACGTTGTGCTGTCCTGACTACCTCAAGGTTCTGAATCGATTTGAGATGTTTACCTTTCATGGTCACTTAGACTTTGGGGAAGATCCAGAGGTTGTTCTGTGCCAGATCCAGTGAATAAGGTGGATGAGGCCTCACTGTAATGTTTTTATGAGGCTGCCTTTCTGTTGGATGCACCAGGCAAGAGTATTCACAGCACTTATGATCACCTGGTAAAGATGCTCATTGAAAGAGGATTTCCAGAACTAGTTTGGAAAGTGGCAAGAACGATGAATAAGTGTGTTTGAAGGGAGGGGTAGTATCTTGAGGGGGATTCATGGCAATGTGTCTTTTATCATCATAATTTTTAAAAATGTAAACATTAACTATATATTTTGATCACGCCTCATCATAGGTGTCCAGTAAATATTTGTAGACTAGATGAGTGAAAAGCTACTAAGCGTTCAGGAAGTCATCGTGTGTTGCATAGGACAGTACTAACGGTCAAGAAGACACCAGCAAATGGCAAATAGAGTAAGCACTGACACAGACGTTTCCAAATTGATTAAAATGGGTTCCTTTTACATTGGTGATTCTTGTCTTGTACAAATAAAGACAAGCATTTCCTTGTTTGTATGATCGTCCTTTGCTTTTCCCTCAGTCTGTCAGGCAATTGCCTAAAGAATTGTTAAAGATCATTTAGTAAGTGAGTCTTTGCAGAACTTCTCTCAGGAATAAGATATGTGTGAGTTGCCCCTGTAAGAAGCAGCTAAAAACCAAAGTCAGTATCTGTATTTGATGGTGGTGGCTGGCCCAATGGACTGGGGCTTCTATTGGAAGCACGGCTGGTTTTCTCTGACAGCATTTTGATCTATACAGTATGTTTCTTGATCACAGTGGCCGCTTATAAAATGACAGAGTATAGCAGTTTATTCCCTTGAGATGCTTCCAGCAGACCTCAAAGTAAATTCTCCATGTACAACGTGTCCTGTGTGTTGAATCAAACCCTTCAAAATGTACCCTCCGACTTTGGTAAAAATCTGCCCAGCCATTTTCATATGAGACGGTCAGACAGAAACTTGATCTTCAGTTACTGACCCTCAGGTTCTTTTGGTACTCATCTGGACATCAGACTACTTTGTGCATTCATCTGTAATGGCACACTTTCTTCATCTCCGAAATCATATTTTGTGCTTTATAAAACAATCTGTATACGTTGAGGGCTGCCCATTCTGGGAAAAATCTGTACTTCCATCTCTCTATAAAAGAAGAATCAGAAAGAAGAGTCTTGTACTTATAATACAGGGGACTGGAAAATGAGAATTTAAAATAAGGGAGAAAGCTGAGAGACAGTTGTAGAGAAGGGTGGCTGTGTGGTGGACTATGGATAAAAGCCCATTTCTACCTACGAGTTTGAATGTGAATTGCCTTTGGAGGCCTTTGGAGCCAACAAGTGGGTCATGTCCAGGGCCACAGCCAGCGCCTAAGGTCCCTTTAGTGAATGCCAAAGTGATGGCATTTCTTTTCAGATGACTAGCTGAGGTGGCTTATCCATAGTATGGACTGGACTTAGGTCCCCACTTATCGCCTTGACCAAGATGTCTTTGTGCAGTGTACACTCAGAACAAATGTGCTTCGAGACCCTGAGAGTATCCACTATACTTTATTACAAAATTCAGCAACTGAGCCCAGGGAAGCATTTTAAAATTTAAATGAAGTTAAGGTAAATTTGCATCTAATGTATGAGGAATGCTATCGGTGGTGAAAGAGGTTATATGGGATTTGTAATATCCACCTGAATAAGGGTCTATTAGGAGCTTGATTCGAGATTCATCGGACTGACAATCATTCCATTGTTTACTGATTGAATGGGGGCCCATGTGACATTTCAGTAGAATTTGATTGTATATGTGTATATTCTAAGGCTGCTTTGGAAATTGGCAGTTGAAAATATGTAAAAGGGGCTGACTTGGTCTGAAATAATCTTTTTGACTCCTTTCGGTTTATCAGTAACTGTGAGTTGATTTATCCCTAAAATAGTTCAAAGCCTTTTCTGTTTTAGCTCTGGGAATAATGTTTTTCTTCATTTCAAAGATGTAATATTTCTGCTAACAGTACAGAAAGATAACAAAGATAAGAACCTTCAGGGCTCTTTGAAGACAAAATGGTGTTTTGAATTGGATATTCATTAGAGTGAGGGGATAAATCTCTAAATCTGAGCTTTATGATTTTTAGATTTGTTTGTTTAATGGATTTCTTTGCTTAAACTTCAGGTGCACGCATGATAATTTTGAAGAGCTGAGAGATGGACAAATGCTATTTGATTTATAAGTCTTTTCAAAGGCATTTGAAAACTTGTTTCAGGTTTGGTTAAGCTTATTTTTCACACTTTTAGTTGGAGGCAGAAGTGATTGCTCCCCTCCCTCCACACCTGGGAAGAAGGAATGATTTTTCACTTATAAATTCTTCGATCTCAGAGGAGGAGGGCAAAAACAAAAACAAAAACAAAAAACAAAACAAAACAAACAAACAAACAAAAAAACCAGAGGAGGAGGGCAGAGGGTTTCCGGAGGATTTAGGAGAGAGGGTGGCGATGGGGAGACGGGACGTATTTGCCCCAAGAGTGAAAAACTTTTCGGAAGAGTGCCTGGTTTAGGGTCGCTGGTTTAAGAGTGGATTATTTTATCTGGCTTTTGGTCAGTTTTGTGAGAATTAAGCAAGATAATGGATGTAAAGTGCTGAGAAGTGTCCAGTCAATGTTAGTTGCTTGTTTTCTGCAAATGGGCATGGAGACTTTTGGGTCAAAGGCTATGAGAGAACAAATGTGTGGGCCACTGTTTGGCCCAGTGAACTCTGCAGGTCTTAGGCCAAGGAAGGGGGGAACACCCTGCAGCCGGATGGGTTGGTGGGAGACTCTTGCATAATGCCCAGAGTCCTGGGATTGCAGATGATCTTTGTCACTGGATCTGAGAATTATTGCCGCCCCTTGGGCTTCTGGGATAGTGGGCTGGAAACTTAGGCTCCGTCAATGGAGATATTTTTATAGTACTGTATTATGTCTACCTGGTTTTTCGTGTAGTTTATATTCTGTTCTTGTAGCTTTGGTGACTCATGAGGTACAGTCATGTATCATTTACTGACAGTGATACATTCTGAGAAATGCATCGTTAGGTTATTTCCTTACTGTGTGAACATCATAGCATGTGCTTAAACAAATTGAGATGACTATGACATCACTAAGCAATATAATCTTATGGAACCATTTTCAAGTGTGGCCCATTGTTGACCGAAATAGTTATTAGGTACATGAATATATTTTGTTCCTCCTCGGGGCATGTATAACCACAGGGTGTTTTGAAGCTGGATTGCCATAATTAATTTTTAAAATTGCATTTAGATTTTAAAATTATAACCTCTTATTTGGAAATAGTTTAAGACTCACAAGAATAACAAAAATAGCATGGGAATTTTCTCTATACCCATCATTTGCTTCTGTCGATGATATCTACATAAGCCTATTGCATTGTCAAAACCTGGAAATTGGTATTGACATAATACTATTCCAAATGATTTTAAGCTTTATTTATTCATTAATTCCTTAATTGATTTAGCTGGGGAGTTACCCAGAAGCAGCAACTGCAAGTCTTGGGTTTCCTGGCCCAAGAAGTCACAATCAGTCTGCTTGAAATGAGCTAAGATGTGATTTGCCTCATCACGGTGACTTTTCCTGAGAACCCTGCATGGACAATACCGAATCCTAACAAGATACCTAGTTTGGCGGGGCGGGGGTGTTATTCATGTTATTTTTATTTATTTGAGCAAATGCACTATGAACTAGTAGGAGGACCAGAAAAACTATGTCTAGTTGACCATGTTGCTGTCAAATGAATTCAAGACTAAGTTGTTAAATAGACCACAGTATCTGTATGATCTACCGTTGCCTGGCACTGTGGAAGAAATGGCCTCAAATAAGAGAGTGATGACTGGGAGACTTATGGACTGAGGAAGAGTAACCCCAATCTTACAAAAATGGAATAGAGAAGAAATTTGGATGGGAGTCAGTACATGGGTAAAGACAGGACAAAACATGGGCCCATCTGATGAAAAACTAGGTCGCAGAAGACAAGGAGGCGAATACGGGATGAAGGGGGTGATGGAAAGAGAGTAACTTTTCAGCAATGTCAATTCTTCCCACGTGTCCTCCTCTTTCAGCAGCACAGCGTCCTTAAAGGTAAGTAGCAGTGGTCTTATTTCATGAGGAAGCTGAGGCTTGGCGCTCTCAAGATGCTCACGGAAGACTTTCTAAAAGGGAGCGTGGTTAGCTGTTCAGCTGATGGTCTGGACACATCCCCCCCTTTTTGCCGCTCTGCACTTGCACTTTCTTTCCAAGTATTGTTTTTTCTACTTCTGATTTCTCTACTTCCTTCTACCTCCTCTCATCCCACTAGGCTTCTATGATGCTTCAATTATGTATGGCAACAGCCTGTCTAATCTCCCTACTTCCTCTTTTGTCTCCTGTCCAGTCTGTTCTTTCAACAAAAGCCAGAGAAACCCGCCAACAAATGTATCTCTCATAAAGCTGCTGCGCCCACTGAAACCTTCCAAGGCTCCTTTACAGTTGCTATAAAATCCCAAATCCTTTTATAAATTTATTTTTTATTAGTATACGCTTGTGATACATAATGATTACATTCATTTTGGGGACTTAGTACATAAACATATTGCATCTTCATCATTTCTACTCTTCTGTTTCCCCTGCTGTATCAGTTAGGGTTCACTAGAGAAACAGATTTAATATTAAAACGTATATATGTGTATGTGCTATAAAAAGGATTTACAAGGTTTACAATGGCTGTCTGCAGAGCCGTGGTGGAAGAATGAGGAAGGGCTGCTGTGCACCAGTGAGAGGGAGGATCCGGTCAGAAGTCTCTGCAGAGTCCTGAGTGGGTCTGTATCTGTAAGCCACAGGGTCTTGTGCAGAAAGCCTGGAGACTGATGTCCAAAGTTGATAGTGAAGACTGGAGCTCTTCTGAAGAAGAAAAAGCAAGATTTCCGTCTCTCCTTTTTTGTTCCATCCAGGCTACAAGCTTATTGGTTGGTGCCACCCACACCTAGGTGGGTCTTCCCTCTTCAGTAAGTCAGGCATCTAGACGCACCCAGAATTGTGCTAAACAAATCTGGTTGGAGTTTCTTATTCAGGTTGACACCACAATTAACCACCACACCCACCCTGTCCTCTCCTCCCTTTCCTACTTCTTCCCATCTCCAAAATGTCTTCTTCCCATTTCTACTTCCTTGTTTCCTACCATTTCTCTTTTATTTTGCTTTGTAAGTTATTTTTTATTTGGGGGTTTTCTTATAAGAGAAACTATATGGTATATAATCTTCCATGTCTAATTTATTTCACTTAAGATTATAGTCCCAAGATCCATTTATTTCCTCCAAATGACTCAAATTTATCCTTCTTTATGGCTGAGTAGTACTCCATTGTATATATATACACCATATTTTCAATGCAAATCAAAACAACTCTGAGATTCTGTCTTAGTCAAGTAAAAATGGCTATCATCAAAAATCTCAAACTCTTGTGACAGCCTACAAGACCCAGTGCGATCTGGTCTTTTTCAGCCTCTCTGGTCATATCTTCTTCACCACCCTTGATCACTTTACCCCAGTCATGCTCTCCCTCTTTTACTCCTTTAACTATATCCCTATTTTCTTTGTCACGGTTGTCACTCATGCTGCCACTTAAAGTACGTTCCCTTCTACTTTGCACCAGTGAAATTACTTGTTTTTCAGTTCTCACCTTGGGAATCTCTTTAGCTTTCCAAATTAAAATAAGCAGTGTGATTTTCTCTGGACTCTCCCACAATATGTAACCATATGGCTGTGATTACTTATTTACCATCTATATCTCCCTACTAGATCACAAGCTTCATGTGGTCAGGGCTGTATTTTTATTGCTTACTGTTTTATTGGCAGGGCTGGATGAAGTGCTTGCCATGTAAATAGACACTCAATAAATATTTGTTGAATAAATGCCTGGACAAAGGAATAAATGAATGACACAAGATTGCTGAGAATTCTGGCTTTGGGGATTTTAGTGTCATTGTTCATTTACTTTCTTAAAGAACAGTAAGTTTAAAGCTATACTTTCACCTAGGAAGTATATGAATTCAAAGCAAAACTTTGAGATCAGTGACATGTGGCGTGTGATGAATGGATGTCCACACAACTCAAAGTCCCTGCGTTGTGATATGCCATCGGCTCTGCCTTTGTAACAGTGAACTCCACCTCTGAGATGCAGAGTGCACTGACAACCACAACTAGCAATTGAGTAGTGAGCAGCAGTGTCAATCTTAAAAGCATAAGATATTCTTAGATGCTTATATTTATAATTGGTTTTATTATGGAGTTGCTAAAATGGGCCCAAACCATATGTCTCTCCATCGAGAAAAGTCTGAGCACTGACTACATAAAACCAAACACTGGCAGAGATATTGGAAAAACTACTTGTATGACTTTGGAAGCAAAGCCCTAGTATTTTTTGCAACTCTAAAGAAGTTAGGGCTTGGAGCAGTCCAATGAGAAGTACACCAAACACAGTTAAAATGTCTCTTCATTCAAGGTCAATTTAGAATCATCAGAAAAGGTGTGTGTAATAACAGAAAGCCTGGTGGAGCTTGGAGCTGTAGAAAGGGTTGAAATTATTTTGGGTCTAAAAGAGGCAGCCAAGTTGAAAAGGTGCCCGTATCGAGCGGCACCATCGAACAAGTTCAAAGGTTGTACTTGAACAATCAGTGGAGAGACACCAGGGCGGCCAGTTCTCTATACTTTGATGAGAAGGGAGATGTTGGTGACTTGGCCATTTTTCCAGATTTAAAATAATGAAGTTTCTGAAGACATGCTAATTTTTCCAATGCTGAATGGTCTAGCATCTGGTGAAGGAATTTTTAGTAAGTTATACTTTTCCCTTTTTCTAGCAAGTTTTTGATATTTACCATTTGGTACCAGATATTTATTGTGTCTGCATTCCTGAAGTACTCCGCCCCAGGCAAAGAGAGAGACAGACAGACAGGCAGAGATACAGAGAGACAGACAGATACAGAGACAGATGGAGCCAAACCTGATATATGATGTCTGTGTACCTTGACAAAGGTTGAATTTTCTGAAATTGAATGATCCATACAGGGGTGTCTTACTAATAACAATCTTGCAGGGAATTTTTCCCTTTGTTTTTCCTGATGGCAAGTAATTTATTCATCCAGAAGAACAATTAAACAACATCTTTAATGATGTTTTTAAAAGAGGGGGTGTAATTACACGCTCACAGTAAAATGTAACCAGCACAGAGGGTATCCTGTGAAAAAGGGGCCTCTCTTGTGACTGCAGATCGCAGTCCTAATGTTTTGTTTTTCCTTCCAGAGAGGCTGCACGCCCATCTGGACACAAGATTGCACCTCCCTTTTAATTAGCACAAAGAGTAGCATTCACTATTCTTTATTTCCAAAGACAGTTGAGGTGAAATTCCCACACAATTAACCATTAACCATAAAAGGGCACAATTCAGTGGCATTTAGGACATTCACATTAGTGTGCAACCGCTACCTCTGTCAGTTCCAAAACTCTTCTGCTCTTTTCTATTAGTTTTTGACTCATTCACTTGTTTGGCTTAGATAAATGTCCTCCAAAAGTTCATGTGGTGAAGGCTCTGTCTCCAGGGTGGCGCTATTGAGAGGTTGTGCAACATTTGGGAGGTGGGTGCTTGTGGGAGGAAGTTAGGTCACCCAGGGGTGCCCTTGAAAGGGGTTGTGGGGCCTGGTCTTTCAGTCATGCTGCGCTTCTGGCTCATGAGTGAGGGTTTGCCAGGGTTGTACATGTTTCCTGACAGTCACAGGAAGCTGACTGATACAACCATATACCATACATGTTGTTCTGTATTAGTACATATGGATTTAGTGCTCTCTTCCCGCCCCTCTCCAGTACTGGGGATTGAACTCAGGGTCTTTGCCTCAAGTGACGCGCCGGCCCTTTCAATTTTTTTTTTTTCTTCGACAGAGCCTTACTAAGTTGCCCAGGCTGAGCTTGGACTTGCAGTTCACCAGCTCCACTCTCCAAGAGTGTTGGGATTACTGCCATGAGCCACCCAGCCCGGCTTAGATTTATTTCTTTTCTCATCATTCTGTGGGTGACTCTTGCGCCAGACCTAGAGATGCACCGCTCAGCTCCTCGTTTAGGAAATGGCTTGCTGTTTTGCTTTGAGGAGCGGAGAGCTGACTGCCTGCAGTTGGCAGGGTTTTCGGGGTCTTGCTTAACTGTGAGTCATGGTCATACTCTTCTGGGGTGGCCCCTACCAGTGACTGAGCAAGGTGTTTGGATCAGCGCCTGTTTATTTCTCTAACAAGCTATCACAACAAGTAATTGAAGTATAGTCAGATCTGTGGGAGTATTTTGAGGAGGATTAATGGCAGTGTGTCTTTTTAAAAAAATAAATTTTAAAAGCATTCACTGTAGTTTTTGATCACACCTCTTATAGTATCTCAGGCATCCAGTCCCCTATTGGTTAATAGTAGGGTTGCTTCTAGTCTTGTGCTATTATAAATAATGCTGAACATAAATCTCTGAGCATGAGTCTTTACACACATGCACACGAATATCTAGAGAATAGATTCCTGAAGGTTGAATTGTGGGTCAATTTAAATTTTGCATTTCAAATTTGGATTACCATTTTCTGTTCAGCTTCTCCTCCCAAGAGGTTGCCCAGTTTACAGTCCCTCCTACTAGGAAAGCAGGAATTGTTTGATCACACCGTTACCAGAACAGTGTATTATCACAATTAAAAAGTTTCCAATTTTGTAAATGAGAAAATAAATATTATGTCATAGTATTTTAATTTTCTTTTATTATAAGTGAGGTTGAATCTATTTTCAACTACTTAAAAATGATGGTAAGCAAATTAAAATAGTATTTCATATTAAAACAAGCAAAGTATAAACAATTTATATTAGAGTTTTAAATATTTAACACTTTAAAGGAAGCCCATGCTTGTAGAGGTCTACTTTATGCTAAATGTCAGACATCTTTGGGTACAAATTCTCTTTTCTGTGCTTTTAAGGAAGTTGGGATAGAAAAGTTTGAGAAACCATATGCAGTGATCTGAGGGAGATTTTCATAAAATTCAGGAGAGCGGGTGCCTAAGTGTACAAGGTGCTTAAGTTTCCTGAATACCAGTCTGTTTAAGTTTAGATATTATGAATATTTTAACTTAAGTGTAATGAGTTAAAATAATCTTTGGTAAGTTGTCATGGTTGGTAACCAGAACATTTTAGTTTCTACCATTAGCTATATTCCGTCAACCTCAGCTCTATAGGGCCTGTGCCAGGAAAGGTTATATTTTCTACTTTCTTGAATGAGTCTTAGGGGAACCCAAGCAGAACACTAAGTTCCCATTTTGAGTTTAACAACTGTGGAAAAAGAACCAATTGGCAATTGGCAATGACAAGGGCAAGGTGGTGTTGTGTAGAAAGGAACCTTGTGAGAATCTGTGCCCTGGTGGCAGACCAGTGCTGGTGAAGTTTTGATGATCTATAGCCATCCCACTTGGATGATGTTCTGAGATCTTTGTACTTCTCTGACACCCCTAGGAACAGAAGACATAGTGAGATGTATCAGCTAGACTAGTAGGCTAAGCTCTGTAACAAACATGCCCTAAAATGTAATACTTCAAGAAGATAAATAAGGCTTATGTCTATTCCATCTTGAAATTCAGGGAGGTCAAGGGTGGGTAAGCAGCTTGGTTTCATGAACTCATCTAGGGACTTGAGTTTCTTCTGTTTTGCTGCTTAGCCATCCCTTTGAATTTTGTGTCTATTCCTGTGAGGGAAACTAACTCACCAGCAACATATCCACATTCCGACTCACGTGAAGGGTAAAAGAGAGGAAGATGAGGACCAGCAAGTCCCTTTTTAGAGAAGTAGGGGAGATGCTGAGACCCCACTTGCACTCACATTCTATTGGTGAAAATTCATCACGTTGACACACCTTGTTGCAAGGAAATTTGAAAAGTGAGAGTCCAGTAACAAGATCACATGCCCTTTTAAAACCCTATGGGGGGATACCAGGTGTGGCGCATGCCTGTGAACCCAGTACTCAGGAGGCTGAGGCAGGAGGACTGCTGTGAGTTTGAGGCCAACCTGGGCTACAGAGTGGAACTCTGTCTCAAAGAACCCAAACAAACAAGCAAAAATAAAACCCTATGGGGGAAGTATCTGAGGTTAAATTGAAAAATACCGTGTGTGTTGATTCCAGTAAAAGACACATTGCCATTAATCCCCCTTGAAATGCTCTCCCTTGCTTCAAATATACTTATCCCATTGTTCTTGCCATTTTCTGAGCAGTTCTGGAAGATCTCTATTGTGAATGTCTAGTTGCACTCTTACAGCTGCCTCAGTGTCCTGAATTGATTCAAAATGTTTACTTTCAATGGTCATTTTGACTTTGGGGAAGAGCCAGGGATTGCACGGTGCCAGATCTGGTGAATAAGACGAATGCCTGCCTTTGTGTCGGTTGGCAGTCAGTGGAAGCATTCGCCATAGTTTTAATCACACCTTGTAAGGACACTCACAAAAAAGGACTTCCAGAGCTGCTTCAGAAAGTGGCAAGAATAATGGGATAAATGTTTTCAAACTGAGGGGGAGTATTTTGAGGATGATTAATGGCAATATATTTAACCGTAATTTTTAAAATTTAAACAATCACCATATTTTCACTCACCCTTTGCAAGTGGAAGAAGAGGGAAGAGATGCTGGAGGACTATTAGCCATTCTGTTATGTGGATTCAGAACCTGGCAGAATTGCTCTCCAGGAAAGGCAATAATTTTGCATTTCTCCTTAGTCACATTCATTCCAGGAATCCTGAATCGATACCAGGAATGAACAAAATAGCAAGGAGGAAAGCTATCACTTTCTTTCTTAATCCTTCAAATGGGCCTCTTTTCTTTCGTTAAGAATCTGGTATGAAGGATGCTGTTATCTAAGCTGGAAGCCATTCAGTCCCTCAAGAGATGATGAATGGGCCACATGGCACGGGCCAGGCATCGTTTGCGCTGGCTACAGAGAGGGTCTCCCAGAGATTCCAGGAGACTGGAGGAGGTGAGTTTAAACAAAGAACTCCGCTACGAGGTATATAATTACACATGATTGTAAGTGCCAGAAGGAAAGAGCAGCAGATCCTGTGGAAGAGTATGAGCTATAGATATAATTCATATTAAATATTGAGGGAAGTCTTAGAGGAAGCAGTGTTTTAGTGATAACTAAAAATTTGGAGTTGGTGGGTGAATGAGGGAAGGAAAAGAGTGGTCTTGGTAGATGATTTTGGTTTGTGTAGGCTGCTATGGCAAAACGTCATTGGGGGTGGCTGATAAAAAGCAGAAACTTATTTCTCACAATTCTAGAAGCTGAAGAGACTCGAGGTCAAGGCAAAGGCAGATTCATGTCTGGCGAGGGCCTTCTTCCTAAATAACTGTCTTTTTACCACATCCTAATATAGCAAGAGGGGCGAATGAGCCCACTGGGGTCACTTTCATAAGGACACACAATCCATTCATGAGAGCTCCAAAATCATGACCTAATCACCTCCCAAAGCCCACTTCCTAATACTGTATGAATGGGGGGGCACAGATGTTCTACTACAACCCAGTACTGGTGTGTGACAGTCAAAGTGCCATGAGACCAAAGGAAGAGACAGATGTTGGATTCGACAAAGTGCAAGCTATTGTGGATTTACTGACAGAAGTGTGGTTCTGGGTGGCAGCAAGACCAGTTGGATCCCTGCAATTTGGTTCACAAGGAGGGATGTATGTAGAGGTCGGGTCAAGGGTGACTTTATCCGAAGTGGAATGTGCCTGGTTTATCTCGAGCTAATATCAAAGACTACAGGTACATTCCTGGCCTGAGAGAGCCAGGATCCAGTCGCAAAGCTCCACATATCACTCTAAAGATTTTGTTAATTTACAGTACACTAGGAAACTGTGTGGGGAAAACCACCCAGCATTACTCAGGGCCAGTCATGGCAATTAGGACTCAGTATGGCTGCAGTCATGTCAAGCTGAATCCCATCAACAGACCACGAGGGGAAGAGAAATGAAATATGTGACTGGAGAGAGAGGCAGGGAAAGTTTCCCCACAGTCTTGTAGGCCTATTTGTATCACTTAGCTATTGTTGCATATCAAACTCCCCTAAAGGTGGTGGCTTAAAATGACAGTTACTTATGAGTTCATGACTTAGTAGCTTGGCAATTTAGGCTCAACTCAGCTGGGAGGTTTTTGTGATGTAGGCCGAGCTCCCTTTCAAGCATCTGCAGCCAGCTGTGGATCAGCAGGTACCTTTGCGTCTGTGAGTGAGTTGGCTGTTGCTGGTTACCTCGGCCCTGCTCCCTGTGGTCTCTTATCCTCCATCGGGCTAGCTCAGGCAGACTGGTCCTGTATGGCGGGGTTCTAAGAGAAAGTGATGCACACAAGCCTCTGGAGGGCTGGGGATTTAGCTCAGTGGTTAGAGTGTTTGCCTGGGAAGTGCAAGGGCCTGAGTTTGATCCCCAGCACCAAAAAAACCAAAAAAAAAAAAAAAACCAAAAAAAACAAGCCTCTGGAGATTTATGCTAGGACCGTCATGCTGCCATTTCTGCCACATTCTCTAGGATAAAGGCAGGCTCCAGCCCACTGAAGGGGCGAGGAGATAGACACCAGCTTTTGATGGGAGGAACTCCAAAATCGTGTTATAAACTGTGGGGCACAAGGAGGGGTGAATACTTGAGAATATTTTTATAACCAAGTAAGGAATTTGTGATTAGACATCACAGATTTTGTTTTTGGCTGTTGTTCAGGTAGTGCTGGTGATTGAACCCAGGGCCTTTAGGGTTAGGCCACATCCTCAGCCCTTTTTTATTTTCTACTTTGATAAAGGGTCTCATCGAGTAACTAAGTTGCCCAAGCTGGGTTCAAACTTGTGATCCTCCTGCCTCAGCCTCCCAGAGCACTGGGATTACAGTCCTGTGTCACCATGTCCAGCTTTACAGGAGATTTTAAAGCGGGAATTAAGAGTAAAGGGCACACGGCCTAGGCCATTCGTGTTGCACAGTGGAGACAAACTTTCAAGAGTTTGTCTTTGCCATTTGGTTGTGAGCTCTTTGGATGAAAGTGCAGTGCATCCTTTCCTGAGGCTGGATGTATTGCCTGTTTGCAAACTCACTCTTCTTGGTCGGAAATAAGAATCAAGAGCTCTGTTTTCTGTGCCTCTAGGTTTCCCAGGGAGGTGCTGTTGAGGGGGTTTCACACAGACAGCTTTACTTGTTTGGAGTTGCGAAGCTAATACCATCACCACAAGCTGAGCTGCAAAGAATCTCAGACTTGTCTAAATTATAATTTGTTTGTTGGGCCTTAAGGGGGTCTGGAAAGCCTGTTCTAAATTTTCTCACACAACACACAAGCATATTTTCCCAAACTGGCATTTCTCTTCCGAGCATCTTTTATGGAAGTATTTTGCCAAGAACAGAGTGCTGATTGTGAAGCTATTGCTTCTCAATTAGTCCATCCGTTAGACTCTGTGCGTGATGCTGGGCTGGAGGCTCTGTGCACCACTTTTCTCCCTGGCCAGCCGAATGCTCTGTCAAAACTGGGGGAGTGGAAGGCAGGAAGATGAGGTTCTCATGCGCTTGCTCCTTCATTCAGCACCACCCTAGCAATGATTCTATAAGCATGGCAGGGGCAGGTGATGACAAGCAAACGTCCCAGGCCTCAGTTTCCTCTTTTACACTCCTAGGACATGAGCCCCCACAGATAGCAGCATTGCCAGGCCATTGTCCATGACAGTGAGAGCCGGAGGCCCAGCCCCGAGTGGGTCTTCTCTCAAGTCTCTAGGTTCTGAGGACTTGCTGCTCTTCCATTTGCCCCTTCAGGGTAGCAACTGCTCTATGCAAATACTAGCTCTGCATTAATTCAAGGATTCTTTTTTCATTTTTTGTCTTCTCATAATATTTAAAAATTCCTCATGAAATAAACTTGTCCAGATTCTGTGGTGCTGCCCAAACTTTGACTGTTATATGTGGTATTTAAAATTATTTTAAATGACCTGAGGTCAATGCTACAGTTTCAAATAAGTGAATGCTAAAAGATCAGTTTAATAACTATATGTGAAATATGGATGTAAAAAATACATACTTAGTCTTATGTTCCTTCCATTTGTACCTTTGTTTTATTTGTTGTCTTCTCATGTTCTAAGAGTACACTTTTATTCTTTTTAAACTGTGTACCTAATATGTATACAATAAAAACAATCTATATAAAAATAAAATTATTTTAAATGGTACTGAGTTGAACATTAAAAATTTGAAAGGGCAATTATTTAGTATAATGCATAGTATGGAAAATATAACTAACATGCCATACTCATTGTTTCTTGGATGTGATTGCTTAAGATTAAAAAATATAAATTAAGGATAAGCTAACTTAATGAACAATACTAGACAAATAATAGGACAAATAGTACATACTCAAAATAGTGAATGTGGTATGCAAATGGAATTTTGAAAGTTGTCAAGGTATGTTCACTCTCCGTATTACTTTTCTAAAAGAATCCTTTAGCAGAAAAATCTCTTTGATTCTAAAGAAAAATCAAGGTAGAGGGAAGATTAGAAAAGCTATTAAATCCAATTTCCTACATGTCTTTATACTTAAAGGCAGGATGTCACCTGGGTTCCATAGGCAGCAACCAGACCTGGCCTTTCCCGGCACCTAAACTCCAGCTAATCGCTGGAGTGGAATTTAGAGAATTTGTGGGATTTAGAGAATTAGCTTTGCATGTACAGATCAACCAGTTGAGAGGGTTGGCTGCCACCTTGAAAGGGATTCCCTTCGTGACGTGGAAGGAGCTGCCCGAAAGGAACTGGTGGAGAGCCTGAAGCTGGGGCCCTGATCCCCGCGTTCCATCATCATTAAGTAGCTCGGCTCTCAGTCCCTTTTCTGGCATCAGTCTGGAGGTTGAACACCGGTCCTGGGAGGACTCTCTAGCACAGTTGGCAGTGGGGAGTGAGGGCTTGGGAAGCTTTGAGAGCTACTCAAACGTCTCATCTGTAGCTGACAAAGAAAAACCAGTCGTGACATCCTGTTCTGAGAAGTCTAACGCTCTTCTTGCTTTAGTGACAAGGAGTTGAAGTAGTTATTTTTGTTCCAAGCAATCCCAGGTAGGAGAAAGTCACCCTACACCATCTAGAGGGGGATATTAATCCTTCAAGTAAGAGACTTCACACGACGTCACAAAGGTGGCCCAGGTGAATGAGGGTGCCCAGTGGAGACCGTGCACCTGAAATGTGGCTTTTGGATCATGTGCAAATGAGTCTCAGAGAAGAACTGTCTATTAAGTGGAGACTCGGTGTTAGATGGATGCGTCTGAAAACCCCTAAGTAAAGGCAAACTGGGGGCCCTTTCCCTCCATGAGCGACACTCAGTGTCTCAGGCTTTATTTAATTTCACTTCTGAGAGAAAAGTTCACATTGGTGAGCCACAGACAGAACGGAAGGGTGTATGAAAGACTATTTCGCTTGTACCTGGATGTGACAGCAAAAACTTTTCAATTTAGACATTCAGTCCTTCACAGAGATTTCTTAATCTTTAGAGAGATTCTGATGTGCTAAAATTTTCCAGTTGAATGTTTTCCTTTAGGAAACAATCCTTTAGGAACAGAGGTCCGGAGTTAGAGGCAAAAGCAATTCAAAACCACAATTTTTCTAAGATAGCTAACAGTTCCACTTGAAATGATCAATATGATAAAGAAAAAAAGTGGTTCTTTGGTCTCTGCCCTGATTTTAATCATTTTAAAATTTTTTTCTACACAGTATCTTAAAAAAATATCGGTTTTGATATTTATTGATAGGTGTTTCTGAATGTCTCACCACTAAAACTTAAAAAAAAAAGTGTTTTTTAAATCACCTAAGTTTGGCAAGCGTAGGGCGGGTGCACAGCAAGGCAACTTTCTTGGTTTTGATTTCTTATTTACTTTTGATTTGTTCCTTCTCCCTGGTCCTATGTCTGATCAGTTCCCAAGTCCCACACACTGCGGCCATTCATTCATTCATTCATTCATTCAATAAATGTTCATTAAGTACCCAACAGTTGAAACCTTCTCCTTCAACTTGGAATGTTTGTCCTCTAACTATTCGTCAGTGTTTTTATTGTCATTCTTTAGTATTTTTTGACATATTTGCCATTCATACAGGAAGTGACCTTCCATGTTTAGCTTTGAGGATATCTCTTAGATTAGTACCTTGCCTCTCTCGGCATAAACAGGGTAACAGATTTACATATATCCAGTCATTTATGTAGGGAAGTAAACATGACACCAGTTTCCATTTATTGAACACATAATGTACTAGGTGCTATTGTGGTCACCCAACAAAGGTGACATGGATTCCTCCACCCAAAATGTGACTCAGCTGTCAGGACTTGGGTGCTACATGCACACTGAAAGGGGAGGAAGAGGCTTATTGCTCCTGTAATAAGACTTCCTGGGAAAATAAGGCAGAATCCCAAAGTGACGTGAGAGGACAGGGAAAGGAGATTGCCTTAGCATTAATGGCGCTTGGCGTGGAGCTGGGGCTCATGTGGTGTGAACTTCCTGCTGGTACCCAAGGAGGGCATCCGGGTTTTCCCGACAGCTTGCCTAGATGTGGGGCAGAAGGTAGGGAGGGAGGGGTGAGTTTGGGAGATGTCAGTAGCCCAACATAAAAGACAGAGGCAAACTTTGAAAAATATTTTTTTAGGACTTGGGTGTATTTCAGTTGTACAGAGCTTGCCTGCCATGCACAAAGCCCTGAGTTCCATCCCCAGCATTGAAAAAAAAAGTTATTGTGGTAGAATACTTATAACATAAAGTGTATCACTGAGCTAAATCCCTGACCTCTTAACTATTATGATGTATAGTTCAGTTAAATAAATTTATAATGCTGTGCCACCACCATCACCATCCATCTCCATAACTCCTCTCATTGTATAAAACTGAAACTCTGTATCCGTTAAACAATAACTCCTCATTCTCTCCTCTTCTCAGCCCCCAGTATCCACCATTTTACTGTCCGTTTCTCTGATTCTGACTATTCTAGGTGCCCTTTATAAGTGGACACAAATAGTATTTGTGACTGGTTTATTTCACTTCACATAATGTCTTCAAGTTTCATCCATGTGTAGCATAGTATAGAATAGAATTTTCTTCCTTTTTTTGGTGCTGGGGATCAAGCTCAGGGCCTTGTGCTTGCTAGGCAAGCACTCTAACCTGTGAGCTAAATCCCCAGCCCCTTTCTTTGTTTTCAAGGTTGAGTGATATTCCTTTGTGTTTCTACCCTGGTTTGCATATTCATTCATCGGTTGTTGGATACTTGGGTTGTTTCCACATTTTAGCAACTGTGAGTTATGTTGCTATAAATGTTGATGTAGAATATCTCTTTTAGATCTTGTTTTCAATTCTTTTGGGTTATATACTCAGAATTGCTGGATCATATGGAATATCTTTTATTACAATTTTCCCTTGATCAACTAATGACTAAAATGTGCAATGCTTCATTTAGTTGAGTTTGAACTTATTTAAGCCATTATGGTTTCTCTGAGGGCTGTATCCTGAGGCTGAAAAGGGAGGTTGTACAAATTCCATTGAGTGACCCCTTCAACAGGCCAGTGTTGTGTATGTTGGGAAGTGAAATGAGCACTGAGGTCAGAACACAAAAGGATATAAGTGGTGTCTAGGTGAGGCTTTGTACTAGGGCTTTAGTGCATACAGAGAATTGTATGAGCTTGGTTTATATTTTGGGTGTCTCTGAGGCAAGAGATTCATGGAGTTCTTTACCCCAGAGAGAGAAAACTTGGGTAAGGTATTGTTGTTTCTTTCATTGGCCAGACTGTATGGCCAGATCACTGGCACAGGTCCAGGAGTCTGTAAAAGTGTGCAGATGGGGCCAATTATTGACCTGTGCTAAGATGACTTTCTGAAGTTCTGCCAGTTGTGCTGACCTTTGAGTTCGCTGCTTTTTCAGGAACATCCTGGCTAAGGAAGGAAAGCAGCAGCTTTCTAGCAAGCCCGGTATTGGATGTGGTGATGATCTTGTCTGCAAAGACCATGTGTAGTGGCAGGGCTGTTGTGATTCCCTCACAAAGACATATTGTGTCCCTTCGATGGTGAAGACAAAGTGCAGCCTAGAGGCTATTAAAATAGGCATAGGACAGAAGATATTTTGCTAAATTGATGATTGCAAATATTTACCACCTGCCAATTGGACGAAGTCAGTAATTTAAACAGTAGTGGCTACTGGGCCCAAACGGTGGGGCTGTGATGTCGTGATTGTGCTGTCTATGGCGATGCACCCTTCCTTCCAAGGTTGAAAACAGGCCAAGCGGAGCTCGTTAATAGATAAGAGTGGGGATGACTCTCCCCTTTTAAACAGATCTTGCGTAATGGATTTCATTCTTGAATACCTTTTTCTTGTTTATACATACATACATGCATACAAACTGCAGATTGAATCCTGAGCCTTTGTACTGAGATAGAACTGTAGTCTTTTGAATCTTTTTTCTAAATTTTGAGTTTTGCTAAGTCATCAAGTTGCCCAGACTGGGATTAAACTTGTGATCTTCCTGCCCCGGCATCCCAGACTGCTGGGGTTACAGGAGTGCACCACCAGACCAGGTCATAGTGAGTCTTAAGAAACATTCTAATGGGTCAGCAAGGTCAATGGGGTCCCACTTTTGTTAAGCCAATTGTAAGCGTGAAACACTTAACTTTATCGTATGTCGGGTCAGACAATTCATGCCTAATGATGGCGTATTTTAGGGCAATGAGTTTTTGACTATGGGAGATTAAGGCAAGACACTATTTCTGATGGTTAAGGAGAAACATACCTATTAGTCTTTTTTTTTTTTTTTCCTTTTTGGTACTGGAGATAGAACCCAAGACCTTGTGCATGGCTGACGTGAGCTTTATCTATGGGCTACACCCCAAGAGGGCTGCACTCCTCTTCTATTGTAATGCTCAGTAATTCCCATAAGATTATAGGGAGTACCTTGTTTATAGTCAGCAGGATCCCCAAGCATAACTAAAATTTAGGACTCTATATTGATTAAGAACGCAAAAGTTTGCCAACTGGTGCATCTCAGTAGATGTTAAAATTAATTCAGAATCTATGCTGAGGAGCTACAAAAGCCAATCTGTCTCTTTTTATCTTTTTATCATATAAATTCTTTTAGTAAGTGTTGGATTCTCAACCGAGTCAAATTGTGGACCAATCTTCTAGTATTTTTGTTGTTCTTTTTCTGTCCAAGTATTATTACTATTATTGATGGTGATTACTGGATGGGCTTTAAGAAAAAGTTCCTACTTTGCTTATATTTAGAAATTTCTTCCTTTACCTAGCCTCAAATTAATATAGGCAGGGTTAGGGGTCTTCACTGTGGAATGGCTGCTTTACTGGGTTAAAGAACCTGGAGCTTATATCAGAGAAACAATTCGATATGTACTAATAAGTGTCTGATTTATTTCACTTAATAGTATGCTCTCCAGGAACATCCATTTATATACAAATGACTCTAGTTTATCCTTTTTTATGGCAGTGTAATACTCCATTGTGTAGAAAAACCACATCTTTTTTAGCCATTCATCAGTTGTTGGGCATTTAGGTTGTTTACAAGACTGGGGTAGAATAGATATTTTGTTTAAAAAAGAAAAAAGAGAGATAGTATTCAAAAGAGAGAACTAGTTAGGGAAAAGGGGGATAAAGAAGAAGGTTAAAAGAAAAGTAAG